>QVRM01006039.1:0-36824 GCA_003439945.1 Dermanyssus gallinae
ACGATTTGTAATTGACGTCGGGCGAACTGCGTCGCGCCGAGCTGAGTTTCGCTGCGCTGTTACAAGCGCTCATGAGATGCAAAGAAAGCAGGATACAGGGCACGCCATGCTCGTCGGTTACGTCTCAACCAGCAGCAGCAGTGCTAGTTTTCGCTCTCTGTTCTGCGCTCTACCAGTTTCCCGTGTTCGTCCAACCCAACCTTGACTGAGAGACCCATTATATAGATATATACGTATATATATATATATATATATATATATATATATATATATATATATATATATATATATTTATGGAATACCTCTATCCACCGATCACCGTGGCGACCCATACAAACGCGACAGTATTAGAGCTTCACTGCTGTTGCTACGACTATTCAAAGAATCAAATGATTTAAAACACCGACAAAAGCGACACGTTTGTATGTATTTGAGCGTAGAGGACGAACATTGGACGAATTGACCCTGGCAATATTTGCGCAATTTTTTTTTTTTAATATATCTAGAATTATAACACCCTGTATATATAAATGGCCTGCGTGTAGCTGAGAAATGGTGCTTTAATGCAAAATAAACCGGAAGACCTTGGTGGTTTCGGTTGAATTTTTCAGACCAAAATTTGTGCCAATCGGTGGCGGCGTTTCTTGTTTAAGCTTGGCTCGAAGAGACAACTCTTAGATTCTCCATCAAGACAATGCACCGGCGCACACATCGTTACTGATTTTAGCCTTTTTGACGAAAAATTAGATTTCTTTAATTCAGAGAAATTTCTATTCGTCGAATCTCGTTCCGTGCGACTTTTCCTTTTCCCATGGATAAAAACATTTGAAGAGACAACGTTTTAAAGCTACAGAGGGGATAGAACAAGATTCGCAGGAGCAACTCAACTCGATTCCAAAAGATGCGTTTGAAAATTCTTTGAAGAGTGGGATTGAAGATGGCAGAAGTGCATTGCAGCGGACGGAAGCTATTGTCAAGGGAAACAAAACACTTTCAAAGATTAAATATATTTTCTTTTTTTATAAATATGCATCCAAACTTTTGATCCTTCCTGATACACTTATGCACGTTTGCAAAAACGGAGGTGTGCACAATACGGCTTTGCTGAAAGCTTTGTTGCTCTGCTATGTTGACGTTTGATTTATTTAGCTACTATGACAGGATTCTTTGAAGGTTTTATGCATCGCCAATAACATGTGGGCTACCTAAGATTCCTCATAATAAATAAAAATACGAATTTATCGTCGTTTAATCAAACTAGAATTGTTCACTGTCGTCAGTGTAGTACCTAGGGCGATATATACGCTTAGGCACAGATGACTGCAAATCATATTTAAAGAATAACCCACGATGAAGTATGTGACTTAAATGCAATAGTGCTGTAAGGTCCATTTCTTACGAGAGGCTGATTGTCCGATTTCTGCAGATGCAAATTAGAAGAGCTTTCGCAAACTCGGAGAGCGTCGCTGAGAGTCGAGTTCTCATGCTAGAGATAACATCAGATTCCAATTTTGCGGCTTAGCGGTTTGCTCGTAGATAGAGATCGAGGTAAGCCCAAAACCTTTGTTAGCATGCACCCCTCGGCAGCGCTCACTGTATCTAACGACTCGCTCAGCTGCTGCCTGCAATGTCGTGTTTGAAAGTTTGCCATATTAGATACAGCAAACACATTAGCCTAAGTGACGTAGAACGACGGCCTATTTCGGTCTGACAGCAACCAAAAACGCCTCTGAACTACCGTAAATGCGTGCATAATTATTTACTAACGGAATGTGAAGAGCCATGGGTGTGCAGTTGTTTCGAACTTGTTGTCGACGCGTCCAGATAGAACCTCCGGCGGGATAGCGCGTGAGTGCTGAGTTTGTAAGGCATTGAGTTGGTTGAAACCTGTCTCCAGGTAATCTGTCTCCCTTTTCGAGCATTTCAGACCTTCGTTCTGGGTTCCAAAGGCCTTCTCGTGGCATTTCGCTTATCCGTGCTAAGTAGACGGTTCTGTTCGACACAATATAGCGCAGAGCTTTGCCACGTAACAGAGCTTTGCCGCTCAAATTGCTATATATATATATATATATATATAGAGAGTATATATATATATATATATATATATATATATATAGAGAGAGAGAGAGAGAGAGTATATATACATAGAGAGAGAGAGAGAGATCGTGTGAGGATAACAAAGCCTAAAATTAACGTACATAGAAAATTATTGCTAAGCAATTGAAGCTATTTCGAACTATACTCTTGTTTGTGAATCGGCGTTGTACGAACAACTCTGTTGCACAGAGAACAGACCTGTATTCAATTAGGCGTTTGTATGAGAGGCTTAAACGCACGACTCAGTGCGGAAGTCTCACATGGCGTCATTTGCATCCCTATCAGAGCGACAGAGTTTAGCTGTATAAAGGGCTGTATATAAATAGGGTTGATCCGCAAGGCCGTGCGGAAAGTTGCCTCGGGGGAAGATGAACGCTGTTGGGAAAAGGTTGTTTATTTACGTGGCGGTAAGAGCAGACCTGCGTTGTATTATACCGTGCAATTTGTTCGAATGTCTAACTCACGCGAACCGTAACGCTCGAGTGAAGACGGCAGAGCTAAATGTGCATTTTCGGCATTAATTGCTATTTTATTTGCGAGGGCAATTGACCAGAAGCGGCCGAAATTGGCGAACAGACGAGGAATGACTTTTCACCACGACAGCGCAAGACCGCACAGATCTTTGCTCACTACCAAGGAGTGTATGGAATTGGACGGGACATTTCGCCACATCCTGCGTATAGTCTCGACCTTGCTTCATCGGATTACCATCTATTTCGGCTCCTTCAACTTCCCATAATGGCAAAGAATTCGAATCTCTGGATGGTGTTAAAACGTAGATAGGACCATTACTTCGGAAGGGATGAAATCATGAGCGCGCCCGAACGTTGAGCTGAGGTAGTTGAACACAAGTGGGCAATACAGCATTTAATAAAAGCTTTCTTTTGCAACGAAAATTGTGTGAGTGAGTTTTTAAACAATGTCGGCGTGCAGATGTTCGTGGCAAGATAAGCTAGTGTAAATAAGAACACACAAATTTTGTGCGGACGACCTTTCGATGAATTGAATGCTTGACTTTGTCTTCGTTGTATGATTGAATATCTCGCTGTCTATCAAAGTCAGGCTCGAATATCCTAATATTTATTTTAACACATATGTTCTCTAAGATTTTGCTTGGTACGAACTTGCTGATTTTTGTATATGCATACTACTGCGCATCAACTAGCTACGCTTATCAAATGTTCGTGAAATTTCGCAAAATGTCATTGACGAGGGTTCATTCTCCGAAAGTAGACGACGAACAAATATCAGTGATGGCTTACGAGGCTAACGCAGTTCTTAATTGAGCGGGCCGTTTCCAAGCGTGCAATCAAATTCTGCTCAGGTAGAACTCAATCCTCTTCGCTCATTTTGTTAAATCTAGTTACCCAATGTCCTAATCCCTATATCCTTCTGTTGTAGAAAGTCCTCGATAAGTCAAAATCTTTTTAAAGGCTTTAGCTGCGGGTAAAGGTGAGTGTCTTTTATACCATAAATGACCACTCGATACTTCTTTACATAGTTCATGAGCAAATGTGTGGAGCGTCGGGCTCGGAAACTATGCTGGTTTTCTGACATCGCCACCTAGTGTTCTAGTTATATTACCAGTCGTCCGCTGCTAATGTGCTGAGCTGCTTTATATAGACAAGAGATCACAGTTGTATGCGGAGAAAGGGCTGAAAGGACATAAATGACGAAAATGGTTACATAGAGATGGTCGGACAGGTTTCTTGCAACTCGTGAAACCTCCACTCGGTTACTTGGTGAGATGGTCCTTCAGATGCGAACGTCAAATATAAGCTTGATCTCTGTCTGCCGATGTCGAAGGTGTATCCTGCAGTATACGTGAGGTATAGATCTGCCCGGGTTTCCTTTCTAGAAAGATGTCTGTTTTCCTTGATGAGAAGCTGCTTTCTTAAAGGCTGTGTGCCACATTAAAGTCCCCTCCCACAATCCCATTTCAATGAAAGTGAGTGTTCACGATGAGATCTAGTTTTTCGAGGAAGTCTTTATATTTCTGTAAGGTGGATGTAGTCTCCACCACCCCATGACTGGCCGGCAACCGTTACCAGTGCGTCATTCTCTCGTTTAAGTAACACACGTCCTTTGCTTGGCTCGAAATAAAGACTACTGACTCATTTATTCTCATGTCTTCGTATATACTCACAAATTGTCCGTGCATTTAGTGACTTCCCGCGTCTTCGCTGGTAGGGCGGCGGTATCTTCTATTTGGCGCCATGCATTTAGCTTGCTTCGCCATTGCCGCCAGCCGACGCTGTCTATGCCCGCGCTGCTTAACAGACACTGCTATCCTACAGCGGAGTTTGGAGAAGTACGGAGAAGACTGGTCGAGTTGTGATGCAACCCCTGGCCTGATGGCTAGAACTCAGACACAGTGAACACTGTGGCACCGAGATCGTCATTTCGTTCTTGCGGCACTGGGTCCAACCATGGTTGATACGTCTTTATCGTAGGAGCCTTTGAGCTTCCTCGGGCGGTATTTTGGCGATGCATGAGTAGCCGCCTGGCAGAGTTTTCTTTAGGGGAACCCCAGGGTGAAGGTCACATAAAAGCGTACCACATAATTACAACGACACTACCTTAGTGTTGGACGAATCAATATCGAAGATAGATATATAGGTAGATCAACACGGACGGGCTTCGGGATAGACAAGCTGGCGCATCAATGGGGCAATTGATGCAGCACTGCCGGTGGTGAAAGCTGTTAGATATTGCCAGTGGGACGACAGATAAAGCCTAAACTGCGGCCAATCCGCATTGTGTTCTGTCTCCAAAAGGATGGATAGCAGCTGTCGTCGAAGTCGTTGGGGATTTATTCCTTTCTCTTTATCCATTCCTTTTTTATCCTTATATAACTACTTATTACTTCTCTATTTTCCTTCCTTTCCGCTGCAACTCGAAATCGGACAATGTGCTTCGCCTGAGCCCGGTATCCAAATGTTCCGATCGGTATCATCACATCTTAATACCGCACCGAAACGCGAAATGAATAGATTGCAGATTATTAGTTTTATATACTATACCTGCCGAGAAGACGCAGATAGGCAGAATTAATCAAGTCCGATTTATTTGTGTGATGAATTTGTGTCCGATGTATATATATATATATATATATATATATATATAATATATATACTACGACACGGTAGATCATCTTCACTTTGCCGATGTAGGAAGAACAGATTCGTCCAGCTATCAATGCTGAGAGAGCTATCAAGAGATTTATCGATATATGTATACAAATGTGGAATACATATGTGTGTCCATCGAGATGGCTTCGCTAAAAAATCTAACCGTCGTTGGTACGGCGAAAGAAGTTATGGTGAGGACCAACTTCAGGGTCTAATCATGGACCAAAACCACGACTTGGGTCTTAATAATTGTCGTGCTTGTTCGTAATCAAGTGCGTAATGTAGGCAATTCCTCGAACGAAGCTCTTCAGCATCGAGAGCAACGGTTATACGACGTGTCGATGTTGCAAATAATATAAAATAAAAAATAACGCATCCGCTCAAAGGGCTACAAGGGACGTCAGTGTTGTAACAATCTAAAATATCGGCAGTCTCCTTTTAATTAAAACGAGACTGTGTTTTGTGCTGTGTTCTAAAAGGTTATTTATATAAAACGTCAGTTATATTATATTGTTGGTGTAAAGTATATGACTGTAATTATAGTTGAAAGACATCGATAACAATCTAAAATGCACACATACACAACACATTATGTATACAAAATTGTATCTGTTTTTATGAACACATAGAGTGCATAGCTTTTTGTGTTTGTATTCTGTTTTTATGTTTTTTTCGCTCGCCGGCATCAAAAACAAGCCGAAAATCCACAGAATTATGTTTTGCAATGATTCAAAATGCAATTTGTTTACGTATGATGTAGAGTAAATTAGAAAATGCCGTGCTTTCATAAATTTTATATCATTGTATTGCATTTCGACGAGGGACAATTTTGTTTGTGCCATTGTCAAAATGTTGATAGTCTGCTTGTGTCAGTCTGGACTGATATCACGTCGATGCCTGAGGGAAAACCCATTGCCCGCGCCACACTTTCTCCAGAATTTCCCTTATCTACATGAAATGTTATGTCCCATGGCCGCTCTAAGAAAACCAGCGCTTACTGGTTCGGCGGAAGATGAAACTCGTTTGAAACAAAGAGGCTGAGATAAGAGGTCCACTGGTGGAAGAAGGTTGATAAGACGCACGTAGTAATGCTGACTACAACTCTACGTATCGTAGAGGTTTCCTCGACAGCAGGTACTTCAGGACTGAAACCGTTGTAGGAAGGATCCATGGTAAGGTTCTCAGAAGGCATTTTGTTACTTCCCTACGGAAACATATCACTGATATATTTTTGTTATTATTTATAGGCTATACATTTAGTAATCAATTTAAACGTGCGTTAGCAACTGTACACTAATGGATGTGTGATACACGGTGGGATCAGTCCTAAGGACCTATAGTCCTATTTGAATAGATATTTGAATTGCATTAAACGTGTTCGCTATATCGTCTGATAACTTGTGTGTAAGCCTGCGTAAAGTGTTGCACTTTATTTTCTTGAACTCATTAAGAATGCTTGGTACTTGGATTTGAAATTTGTGCACCCGACGCTTATAGGATATATGTTCTACATTTAAGAATGGAATATATATTCTTCATTAAACCATTTTCGTAAATTTCTCTAGTTCCTTCTTAAGGTCTGAGTAAGGCCCCTATCGTGTACCACTATACAAAGTTGAACAGTATAATTAAAGGCACCGACCCTCGCGCGCCGCGAAGCCTACAACGTCTGTTACGTCAGGCTGGAGTTTAGCGATCGTTCGACTTCACGGTGATTTGCGCTGATAACGGGCGAGAAGATAACAACAGTACAAAAACAGAAGACTTGACAAAAATGTACATAGGTATAGTTTAAAAGCTACATAGGTAGGCTAGCTACCTAGCCAGCATGTCCAAGGGCACCGTGTACATTATACTTGATCACGAAGTAATACGATGTAAATGGTCAAATGTTTGAATGGGGAAATGGGGAGCTTTTGCCTAACGTAAAAAGCTGAAAATAAGCGGGCTTGGAAGTACTTGGTGCAGTTGGTACGATATTGCTGGGCGTACGAATTGCTGGTGCACGAAAGCTTCGATTCATAAAGCGGAAGATGTCACGCAACAACTCAGCCGTTTTGGCGACAACGGCAACGGTAACAGTGTGAATGGCCTCAATAGACAGTTGATGACACCCCCCGTTAGGTGACTTCTTTCTTCGGTCGGCATGTCTAGGCCGGTGACAAGGAGGGCTGTGTTCTCTGCCTCGAACCTGAGCGAGACCGTGTTCTCGCGTCGACGGAATCCGACGGTCGTGGGACGCGAAGAACTCACAGCCAGGTGCCAAGAAGACATGGACCTTGTATTTTCTATATAGGACAAAAAAACAGGCAGGATATTGGTAACGAGGAGAAGGACGGGCGGAAAGCCAGCTAGGAGCCAAGGAAAGCTAGGATACGACAGACATTGGCAGCCAGCGAACAGCCGAAACAAGGTTTTCTTCTGCCACACGCACGCGAACACATTGTGTCTTACTACTTGTAGGACACCGGGCAAAAGGATATTTATATATATATATATCCTTTTGCCCGGTGTCCTACAAGTAGTAGTATATATATATATATATATATATATACGGTACAAACCTATCAAAAAGAAGCGGGTTGCCAATATAGCAACATGATCGACCAAAGAATGAAGACGACTCCGTTTTTTCTTCGGCGTGACGCATTGGAGACGTCCACACGGCGTCGTCCAGGCGCTTCGTTGAGACGCACGTAGGGTTGCCTGTCCCGTTGATGTCGGCGTTACGTACGACGGCGTTCGGCCAGTGTCGCGTGCTCGGCAAAAAGAGATATATTTATCTATCTGTCTATCTATCCGCGACGCCGGATCCGTTCCATAGCGCCGCCGTCGTTTTCAACCACCCCCCCCCCCATCGATCGTATTCTATCCTATCATAGAGAAGAGGGGCCCTTGCTATACGTGGACGACTATGGCCAACCTCAGCTTTGGCTGATTCACCCGCCTCTGAACAACTACACGTCGTTGTCGTGGTCAGCGTCCTCCGTTGTCGGTCGGTCGGTCTGTTTGTCTGTCGCAGTGGCTGGTCCTACAGTTTCCAGCGACTGGTCGAAGGAGGAATAGGACAAGTCGAACGAATAAAAATAGTAGTACAAGTCGTTGTCGTTATAGAAGTAGTAGTAGTAGTAGTAGTAGTAGTTGTTGTTGTTGTTGTTGTTGTTGTTGTAGTTGTAGTGGCAGCAGTAAGGTGGCCCCAAGGTAGCGTCGCCCCAAATGTCATGTCGGCACATAGCCAGTAACGACGTTTGTGTGCCTCTGAAACAATTTTCGGTCACCGCCGGCCCAGACTCTGTTTCACTTCAAGTCGACTGGGACAGCCAACGAGCGGTGGTCGAGACTGGTCACCGAGAGAAAGAAAGAGCGAGAAGAGAGACAGATCACTACCACCACCACCACCACCACCGGGGCTAACCTTACACTAGACGCGCTAGGTTGGTGGGGCGAGTGCCACCAGAGCAAGTCGAGTTCCGGCTTCGAACATCGTACTTCCAGAACCCCTTAGGCTTAGCTGGCGGCTCTTGGTGTCTTGCCTGTCGTCAGCAGCACCACAGCACTAGCGCCAAGTTTACTCAGCCGTAACCGGTGAAGTGCCTCATGTAGCTCATGGATCTGCAGGTAACGATCGCGCAGAGTGGCTCTGCTGCAAGTGGCTGGCTCGAATGCCACCCGAACGAACGACCACTCTAGCGCTCGTTGCTTTTACCGCCGCCACCGCCGCCGTCGCCCCTGGTAGGGGCGCTCGGGCATGGGCGGCTTCGCTGGACGACGTTGCCAGTTGAGCAGCCCCTCCAACAGTGCGTGCAAATGGCCATGACCGTCGTCAGACTTGAGCCGGGACGCGGCGCGGGCGGACCGACCGGGCATATGTGATTTCCTACGCCAAACCTATACTACGATAGCATTCTGTTAGCCGGCCTCGACAGCTAAAGAAGGGCTCAGTGACCTGCAAAGTCACGCTCGTACGGATATATATGCGTATATGCGATATATGCGTTTATGTATATGCGATATATGCGTTTATGTATATGCGATATATGCGTATATGTATATGCGATATATGCGAGGCACGCTTGCGATGTACAATGGAAACAACCGAATAATAGAGTTCCCCCGTCATCCAGACGGGCAAAACGTGCCGGACACACATGAACATGTTTGTCCAGCAGAACGAGCTATGGTGTTGTTTTATTGGGTCGTCCAGGCAGTGTCAGCAATAATTCGCGCACGCTAACAATGCACATACACGTGCCTACACGTGCAGCGAGAGCTACGGCGATATGCTTAGATCCGACCATGGTGGTGGCAATTTCATCATGCTGGTCATCCTTAACGACCGCTTGAGAGGTCTGCTGCTGCAGAAAAGTTCCGTGAAGGATTTTCAGAGGGCTCTGGTGGTCCGGTCCACAGTAGTGGCCAGCAATCAGACAAATGTTTGTTATGTCCCCACTCGTGTGGTTTGCCGCAGGCATCTACGAAGGGCAGATTCTTTATTTGTGCTGGTCAGTTCACTGCACAGAGCCCAACCATGTAGACGTTTGGTTGGCCTTGTCGTCTTGAATGGACGTGCTGTTTTAGCCATGCTAGCGTTGGTGCGCTGAGCTCCTTCGGTAGTGCTAGTAATGATGCAGGCGGCGTTTTTCTTCTCTCCTTGGGTCTGACTCCTCTTTTTCCCACACTACGAGCGTTTACGAGTACCTGACCAGTCTGTTTCCCCGCCTAAGACGTATGATACCTGGGAGTTGGATTACCTGCAATTGCAGCAGGTAAACGAGACAATAGAATAGATTGTTCACTGTTTGACGTCGTCGATACGCGATGACGCGCCGTTTGAGCCCCCTCCCCTTTCCCAGGAGCTGACAACCCCCTGACGGTACAATCAAGTTTCTAATCAAGCACATATGCTCGAATTTCTGGCTTAACAGTGGCGTTCAACAAGAACTACCAGGCAAAAACAAAAGAGCCTTACAGTTTTTTTTGCCAGACATAATGCTTTTGCTCTAAAGCGTCACACGGATCATTTTTTGTAGCGGAGTGCGTAAACAGGCACTAACTGAAGATGTTTCTGCTACAATCGAATGTTCTGCGACTAAACATATAGCGAACATGAACTGTTACTATTTTTGGCTTTGAGTTCACAGTGAGAGGCTGTCGATGAGTGATAAACAAGATTAGGCTCACTAATAAGCGTCGTAAGTGCGTTCTAGTAAATTATTGAATTGAAGTATTAGTAAACATACGGCCCACTTAGTGTCCATCACCGCCCAATGTTTTACTCATTTTAGTCACCTGCTAATTGAAAGAGAAATAAACATAATTGAAAGTTACCTGCTATAAAATATGGGTTTCGTAGGAGAACATCAGTAGAACAAGATTCGGGTCGAACAACTTGTACGCTGGCCCATACGCAACTCAATAACAATAAAAGGAATGAAGTGATTTTCACTAGGGGAGCGGGTGGCCTTCTGATAGTAATTCTCTGTAGTAATCTAGAAACTATGCTATCTTTAAGCCTAGCATGAAGTGGCTTCTACCCACGCGCTGAATCAATTTCAATGTAAGCGGGCTTGGTCCTCCCATTGTTTCAAACGCCAACGGACAAATTGGTGCGAATAACCAACACCAGAGTATTTTCTACATTTGTTAGCCTCTGCTAACCTAGACGCATCACCTGCCTGGTCCGCACCTGCACCGACCATCGAAGGGGCTAATGTGTCGGTTACAGTTGCGTCCCAAACAAGCATGCGACCACGCTCAAAGGGGGTTAGAGTAAGACCGTCAGACCTTGTTCCGTCATCTCTGGGTAGACCCGGAGGTTTTAGTACGCACGGAAAGCCAGCAGATCTCAGTGCTCGACTGGAAGTGTCATTTAATGCCGAGTGGCGTGCTTTTCGGCCTGCACTTAAGACGCATGATAAGCCATGATGCGCCAAGGCGTCTACAAGGTAACCACAACGACATCGGTGAGGGACAACTAGGTTCACACCAAGCCGCAATTCTGTGCTGATGCGCGTCGTCTCAACATCTAAAAGCGTCCCTATTCGTGGCTAGGCTGGGTAGGGCATGTAACCAGGCGCCAGCCCCTTGACTACTAACGGCTCGAAGCCTGGCTTTGTCAGCCACGGTGGGGGCTCTATCGATTAGACTTGTTAATCGCTTTTCTTGCAGAGGGTCTGTCCAACTGCTCTGTTTGGTTCTTTCATCGGGAGGGGAGTCAAACAAAGCCAACAATCTGTCGGTCAGCTTTTGTAGTTCAGCGTTATAAGCTTCCCATCCATCCTTATCCAATAAAGCCCTAACCCTCTCCGAAGCCTGAGTCAATGATGACACGATCGCGGGTCCAGCCATCATAACCGCGTCCGGCATACCTAAGCCGCCTAGAGAGATTCGGAAGCATTATCCTGATCCCTTGCCACAGCGGTAAGCTGAATGTTTAGTATCTCCTCTAAAATGTCTAAGCTAAGGATCATTAAAAGGCTGTAAGAGTTCAGGCGATGAGGATAAATTGCAACCTTTAACTAGGTGTATTAACCTCGTGGCTGAAAAACAAGATCTAAGGAGAAACAGACCGCAGTGGGCCCCTAATTGGGATAGTCTGCATGTGCGAAGTTCAGTTTGTCTTTCCGGCCGGCTAGTGCTTTTGGTATCCAATCCGGCAGCAAGGGCACACCTAGCAGCTCCAGGTCAGCCTTGTCAACAACGCGGCAGCCAGGGAGTAGGCTAAAGAGGCCCGTTAAATCTAATGGCTCAATTCCTTTATGATCCGTAACACAGACTTCACATTTGCCCGGGTTCAGAGTCAGGCCACTAATCACACCAAAAACAATGACTTTTCGAATATTGTCTAGTACTGTCGGGAGGTCTCCGCCTAGAACGCCGTCATCCAGGTACCAGGCATTAAGGGGGGATCGCAGTGTATCCACCATATTGTTGATACACAGACAGAAAAGTGAAGGACCTAGGGGATCGCCCTGTTGAAGACCTATTTGCGGTAGCATCCTGTTATGGGGCATGACCAGATGTGAGGACTGACCGTAAGCCAGATTCGTCTGGTGAAACAGTAAGGGAACCCACGACTTGATGGATTGGAGTAGATGGTCTCGTCGAACGCTATTAAAAGCGTTTCGGAAATCCAGTTTGACCATCACCGTCGGTACTTTGCACGATTGCAGAAATGTACGGGCACAGTGTACTGCTACCTCCGTACCGCCAAGGGTAGCGAAGCCTAGCTGGTGATCGCCAAGAGCTGCTAAACAGCATCCTTATTATCTTGACAGCTGATTTTGGCTGCCAATCGGCGAACGACCGAGGAACAGGCGATAGGGCGTAATGATCCATCTTTTTTTCTTAGTGCAAACATCCGTGCTCTGAAGATAAATTGTATAAAACAGGATGGGGGCGAGCCCCATATGAGCACATGAACTACTTTGGCAATGGCGTCAGCTAATCGCTCAGCCGTGCTGCCCAGTGCGCCAGACAGTAGGTCCTGAAGTAGACGGGGTCTCATAAAATCCAGGCCGGCAGCTGAACTCCGACTGAAGGTCTTCATGGCGTTTAGTATCTCGTCGCGCGAGGTTGAAGATGGCAGTGTAACCGCCGGGGCGTGTGGGCATGGTTAGATCCCGAGGAGCCTGTGGGTGCTTGTAGCGGAGTGCTTCCGTATTTTCGTTCACTGGCGCTAGAATATCCTCGGAGCTCACCAATCTAGCTGCACCTGAGATATCGCCTTCCGACAGCTTGACTCTCACCCGTCTGGAGAGGTTATCGTCCAGGTAAGCCTTCGATCCCGAACCCTCGTGCGTCAGGTCCCTAAGCTTTTTTTTAATACATAATTTAATACATAATAATAAATAAATAATAATGATTTAATTTTTTAATACAACAATGCATATCATTTTTTTTATTTTGGTTCAGCTCTGCACCCGGGCTAGACTTTTCGCCAGTTAAAGTAAACACAAATAGATACAGGCAACAACCTGCTTGTTAAAGCATATTAGCTGCGCGTACGTCAAGTCGATGGAATGCTCAGACAGCCATTTAAGGACGAACTTACTTTTTGAATAGGAGAAGAAGCGACACCCGCCAAAGCCGTCACAGCGAGGTTAATGAGATTACTGCCCGGGCCTTGAGGTCAGCTCTATTGCCGTGCATTCGAGAGCCAACCGGCCTCCTGAGAAGCGACGGAAAGAGACCAGACGGTCTCGCCTTTATGCCCTTTGAAAAGGGAAAGGCGCTTATTTGGGATGCGACGATCACTTACACGCTCGCCCCCTCGAACCTGGAGGCCAGCGAATCTGCTGCAAGGCTGAACGTCTAAAGACCAGCAAATATATCCAGTTTGCCAACGAGTTAATTTTCGTGCCGCTTGTGTTTGAGACATTCGGGGGGCCTGGCCCTGAGGCATGGTCGCTTCTACAGAAGATTGGCAAACGAATCGCATAGGCGACATGGGACAAAAGACTTTTTGACTTTCCACTTCAGCGACTATCTCTGGCGGTTCAGCGCGGCAATGCGGCAGCAATTATGGGCACAATGAGGGGCTGCCTTGAGGATAAGCTCGACTGGTAGCACTTCTCACAAGCCCAAGTGTAGTTAGTTATTCACATTTCCCTGTGATCATAACATTAGATAATAAAATATAAAAAAAATTGAATAAAATATAGTTGTGGTGGGTAATGTGACACTTTTGACTATGCAACCTCGACAAGCAAACAGTTCTAACTACGCCTGTAACCGAATAACAGACTTCTAAACTAAGTAGAGTTGAAAAAAATCCGTGAGTAGCCATGAGTTGCTGGTGTGCTTTTGTGGCGGGTATATATTTTAGCGGCAGGATTTTATGGACTTGAGCTCAGAATAGGGAGACAAGACGCTCAGTAGCCGTTAATGACGATAAGAAAAACATCAAGGCGCGAACATTAATTTAATTACTATTTAGTAAGTTACCTATTATTTACTGCTGTCACTATTTCACTACAAGTCCTTTGTTGCAGCGTGGAAGCTTTTTACGCCTCTATCGATTGGGAAGAGAGAGAGAGATAGCGGAACGAAACCACACGCCGGATGTCGGATATTGATAAGATAATCACGCTCGAAACGTAAGCCCGTAGTCTTACGCTTTGGGCGGCTATCTACAACACGTTGGTGATAGAGGCTTGTATATAGTATTATACCTTTTTCTGTTCACCTTCCAGCATGCTACTACTACTACTACTACACTTAGTATGTTTGGCGTCGTCATCAGTAATTTACCATCAACAAAATCTAGATTAAAAATTAAGCCTCTAGTAATTAAATACCCGTACCGGAATGAACCGTGTGCAGCATGTCCACACATATCGAAGTAAACTTGCAGTGTATGTAAACGCGTGCATAACTGTCTTTAACGCTTATACACGCACGTATATCTAATTGATTCATAATACATCAGAAACACACGTTTATGCAATACAATTGCAATTGGCGAGCAACTACAGGCCAGGCGGCTGACATTTGGCCAGACGTTTGTCAGAAATCCCCCACCGCAGCTGTGGAATATCTACCAAAAAAAATCGCAGATGCTAGAACTCACGTAAAGCCCACTGGCCTCACATGTAAAGGGTGCACATCCGGCAGGAACGTATCCTTTCATTGGGTATGATTTTTGCATATATATATATACACCAACACGGCAGGCTAGTTTTGTACCGTACAGGAGCGCGTGCGAAAATGTTGTCTCTTCTCGAGTTTGTTCTCCTGGACCCTTAGACAAAAGGACTGCA
Organism: Dermanyssus gallinae; assembly: GCA_003439945.1. Lineage (NCBI taxonomy): Eukaryota > Metazoa > Arthropoda > Arachnida > Mesostigmata > Dermanyssidae > Dermanyssus > Dermanyssus gallinae. The sequence continues at coordinate 14,990 of QVRM01006039.1, forward strand.
GGACCTACTGCTGTTGCCCTTGTTGTCAGCTGCAGTTATCGTTGTTGTTGTTGTTGTTGTTGTTGCTACTAGTGGTGATGCTGTTGGCATGATATTCGACTGAAGCTGCTGGTACCGCCTGGAGAGTTTCGCACGCCGAAAGTTTCCGCTTTAAGATGTCGTACACAAAGGACAGGACAGCTCGAGTAAATTTGCCGGCCGCAATTGTCCTGCGTGTTGCCGCCACCGTCGATGATGAGGAACGGGGGAGAAACGGTAACCTTTTTCTCGCTCAACGGGCTAGCACCCCAGCGGGCTTCTTCCGCGCGGCCGGTTGGAACCCCCGCCGCTTCTAACCGACTTCCCTGCGGATTTCTGACACGCCGGACACGTTCGAGCTTCCAGCTGCTGGCACTTTTCGTCTGTCTGTTGTTGTTACAGCCGATGTCGATGGTCACGAAGACAGGAGACGACGACAGCGATAACGTTGGGGCTGAAACGGTCACAACAACAACAACAACAACAACAACAGCAACAACAACATCAACAACAACAATAACAACAACAACAGCAACAACAACAACAAACAACAACAACAACAACAACAACAACAACAACAACAACAACAACAACAACAACAGCAACAACAACAACAACAACAACAACAAAAACAACCACAACAACAACAAGGAGAATTTCAGCTCTTCTCAGCGAACGAGAGGAATATAACTGCCCCTGTTAAACTACATACAGTGTTTTACAGCGCGTCTGTTACAATGCCAACGAGGCAACAAAGCGTATACATCTCCCTACACCGCACCTATACGTGGTGCTGTAGCCGTCGGTTTTTGTTCGTGTGCTCCTGCTTGCACTTGCTGCTGCTGCTGCAAGTGTCGTTGTTGTTGTTTTCACTATTGTTGTTAGCATTGATGTTGTTGTTTGTTGTTTCTGCGCGTCGTCCTTATTTGTAATTGGCTTCTATCTACAAGCAGCCGATCGACAGTATACGATTGTTGCGAGTTTATTGAACACCTGCCGCTGTTGCGCTGTTCCACCATGTTCCACCAAGGCTGCTGTCGGCTGTCTCGGACCGGCTTTTGCACTTTGCTTTCGTCAGTGCGGTGACAGCGCTCGCTTTTTTGAACCGAACGCTCGCTGCCTGTGCTCGATTCATTCGGACTCGACGTCGCCTATCGGCGTTACTTTAGTAGTAGTAGTAGTAGTAGCAGTCGTCATCTTCTGAGTGATCTCATCTGCACAAAGTTCTGCACACACGACAGGCAAACACTGAAACGCTGGCCGGACAAGCCAAAAACGCGTTACGACTCCGTTCGTGTCTCTCTCGTTTCGTCGCTCGTCGTTCGTCACACAAACGACGATGTCGTTAACACGCAAGCTAGTTTATACCTGTTGCTACCGTTGCTCAACCGTAGATTAAATGCACAGATAAATATGTCTATAAGCAGACAGACAGATATATCCGAAGATATATTATATATATATAATAATATATATATATATATATATATATATATATATATATATATATATATATATATTTATATAAAGGAACAGACGCTCATGTATTCAAGTTTGCATTGTGAAAGCTAAACATGTTTATGCCGTCGTTTATGTTGTTGCTGTTGCTGCCGCCTGTGCGGCATCGTTCCTTCGTTCGACGCAAAACAGTAGCAGATCCGGTACAACCGCTATACCTCGGCTACCGCTGGCGGAGTGTCTCTACTGCTCGGCGGGCTGAGAATCGACGGGGGGAGAACGTGCTGTGCTGCCGTGACTCTGCAATTCTAGCCACCACAAAAGGCGGCTCACAGCTCTTCCATCGAGCCAAATGGCCAAAGGCTTTATTTGAGTCGGCGTGATTCGATACAACGCCGGAAGTATGAAGATGGTCAGCCAGCTCTCGTTGCCACTGTCGCTTTTGTTAATGTTGTTTTCCTTGTTGTTCTTGTTGCTGTTGCTGTTGTTGGTGCTAGTGTTGTTTTTGCTGAGCGTCGTTGCAAGACTCGTATAGTTACTATTTATTATTATTACATCATATTTTCGGTATTGTTAATTACATTACATGTAGATTATGTTGTATATGCATCTCTGGAAAATGTCACCGACCCAGCACCCAGCTAGCTGGCGCTGACCGACATGCTTCATGATGATCTTTGGTGTGCAAACGAGGCCACAAAATGTGCCCTGTCATTGGAAGGGTTTTGGAACCAGTGCGATGGTGGAACCCGATAGACGGAGAAGTGGGTGAGAACGTAAAGTTGCTCGAAGAGCGCTTGCATCCATGCATTGTCCAACATTGCCGGTGTTTATAGAACGCTTCTGGCACTTCTCTCGTAATCTCTGCTTAAATGCATACGGATCTCTCGCAGTGACACGGTAGTCGGAAGTTAAAAGCGATTACAGATCCTCGATGAACGGCGTCGCCTATCACTAATATTTTTCACTATTTTGAGGGGTCAGTCACTATTTTCACGGGCCCCCGGATCTGAAACGTCATAGCCTTTGTCTTCGATACGTTAATCGTTAAACCATTGTGCCCGCTGTATATCTTCAGCGTCCTCAGAGACCATAAACACTCTCCTATATACCACAAGATCGGCATAGAGAGTTATGCGGACACAGGGGTAGTGGTCATTGATAAGGCCCGGTAGATCACTGAATAAGACTGAGAATAGGAGCGGACTAAGATTATCGCCCTGGGAATAGCCGATGGTTTGCAGGAAAGGCCAGTATTCTTTAATGCCGTCATCTAAGATGACCAGGCTTGCATTCAGAATAGCTATTAGTATTCGCAAAATCCGTGGGCCCACGTCCGCGGCGGCCAGCTTCTCCATGACAATCTCCCTGGGGGCAGTGTCAAAGTACTGTTATGATTACATCGGAATGAGAAAATTGTGCTTGGAGGCAAGCTTTTCCTAGCTGCTCTTCGATTCAGACAGGGAACGCCTAAATTCTTGCTATTGATGGCTGTTTTCTTCTTTGGCCTAACAACGACTAAGGAATCGACAGATACAGCGTGTTGAAACACTGATTGACTTCAGTATAGTTAAGTAAACGCTTCCTGTATGTATTTGTATTGCCTACCCCCATTTGAGATGATATCACCAATCTAAATATTGTCATAAAAAGCAATTACAAAAACAAAATCACGTCTAGGTCATTCTGTCCAGTTATTTATCTGTCGAGTCAATGTGTGTTGCCATAACTTTCTTGCCATTTTAACAAGGGTTGCTGCGGCGATATATATGCTATAATGTGAGCCACTAATGATGTTATTGTATAACTATTCATAGCATACATATTTATAGCACTAGTTAGAAGACAGCCATCTTTGAAATCATCTTATCGAAAAAAATTAGAGTACCAATGGTAAATATAGCCTATCATATGTGTGGGAAGTAGGCGCTTAGATCAAAGTCGGGGGAGGGGGGGGGCAAGCACTATTGGGTTACTAACGTAGGCAACGCGTAGGCAACCTAGCGATCTAGTCGGAATGCTCGGATAGCTAATAATGCTAGATGCGTTTGTTTAGTTGAATATCTGCTGAAAGGCGGTTAACGCTACATAGACTCGTATTACTGCTGACATGGGGTGACTGATGTCGCAGCAAGCGGGTAAAAGCCTAGAGAAACACAAATACAGGACACTGATTTGCTTGGCAGAAGCCTGAAACAACAAAACGGCGTACTACAACAACAACAAACAACAACACGCTACCCAGCGCCAACATCTACAAACACAGCACTATTCCTGACGTACGGCGGCTATGATCAAAAGGTACATGGCGAACATGAGCGATTGATTGCACATGTTCCGCATTATAAGCTTATCAATCAGCGAGGAACACTTGCACTTGTATCACAGGTAGAATATACTTTATAGCAGGATTTCAAAATAATTTACGCGTCCTACATTTATGCCATCATTTACGTGCAATTTATCTCAGCTCTTGGGAGAGGAAGATGGCGGAGATCGATCCTGATTTCTATAGCACGGGTGCGATTACCTCTAAAACATGGAAACGGGCCGGACGAACGAACCGACACGTTCTTACGCGCTTCGCTGTTCACGGCTTTCATCAGGTTTGATGCGGGACGAAGGGGTTTCATGCACCTGTAGATACACGTATCTGTATAAGGCCTGGTGAAAGATGCCCCAGATACCACGCGGCATCGTGCGCTGCGCTACCGTCGTTGAATAGCCTATCAGATGCGACTCGGCACAGGCAAGGTGCGGACGCACAGCAGGTTAGCTTTAACCACTTTTATTATTTGTATAATAATTTGAAAATGTCATACAAAACAATTGTATTTTAAAAGACACAAATAAAAAAGTGGCTCATTTCGAGCCATTTCCTGGCACTTATGCCATAATGACGATTATTATTCGTCTTGCAGTTTCTATGCAGACCTTCATTCTCGAGACTCGTCGAGTGACGACACTTTGGCACATTTTAGTGAACCTCCACTCAAGTCTCAGAGCTGGCAGTGGTCTGGCGTTAATGGCGTTTATTTTGGGATGTATGGATGGATACACAGTATCAAAACTGCTATTGCCCACACAACATCAATGGTCAATGCACTTACTTCTACTACTACTACAACCATTATAACTACTAAAGTAACGTTTCAGGGCTGACCCTCAGCCAAGATTTAACGTCCACGGGACTGCTTTTCGCATTGCTCCATAAACGCACCCCCATAAATACAAATGTGGGGCAACGGTGAGGCTCGAACCCGCGCACCTATGTGTCTCCTCCGGTTGCGAGTCGCAACTAATGCACCACGCCACCGGGCTCGACACCATTATAACTACTAGTAAAGTTAAAGTTTTCGGGCTGACCCTCAGCCAAGATTTAACGTCCACGGAACTGTTTTTCACATTGCTTCATAGACGGACCCCCATAAATACAAATGTGCAGCGGTGGGGCTCGAACCCGCGCACCTATGTGTCTCCTCCGGTTGCGAGGCGGAGACTTAATCCACTACGCCACCGGGCTCGACACCATTACTACTACTACTACTACTACTATTATTATCACACGCTACTGCTACTTCTACTCTTTCTGCAATCGCAACAACAGCAACGTCAACAACACCAACAACAACAGCAGCAGCAACAATATTTACAGCAACGTTGTGAACTATTGCGACAGAGCTTCCATTTCGCCCTGATACCAAATCCCGTAGTTGTTTCAGGAGATCACAAGCAACCTCTATAACTCAAGCTTCCTTCCTCGACCCGAGCTCCCTTCCGCTTTCTTCGGGTTATTGCCTAACCGCTATTCGTGGCCAGTCAAGCCCAGTGTAGTTGCTCCAGAATAGAAGCAACAACAATAACAACAACAATAACGGCAACAATGGGGCGGGTCAACACTAGCCGCCGTTCTGGTTTGCCCGTCTTTCAGCAAGTGTTAGCCACGCTGCCCGCCCGATTCGAGGGAGATCCTGCTGATTATATATGGATATAGATGTATATATATATATATATATATAGAGAGAGAGAGAGAGAGAGAGAGAGAGATGGAGAGGGAGAGAGAGAGAGAGAGAGGGAGAGAAGACAAAGCGCAATATAGAATGGACAAAGCGGAAAACGCCGAGCATCAGAGACGCAAACAAGGTCCAACAGAGCTGCTGAGGGTAGGTGCCTATTGTTTTACTCTCCTTCGTCGGGAAACAAGGGGGGGTCATCAAGTCAGCATTCCAGAACGGCCTGCACAATTGAAAGGTTAGTACGTGGTAGCCAGAGCCTTGCATTCCGACGGCTTTATACATACATAGACGTGTGTGTATGCCATATACATATATACGAAGTAAGGTAATGCAGGCATAGTTGAAGCCGCTTCAATTGCCACGCAATACACAATGTGGCTTATTTTCGTTCGCTGGAGAATCCCTGCGAGCCAGCAAGCAGTTCGCGGAGTGAAGTGGCGGAATCGGTGACCTCTGAGAAACGCTTCACTCGTATATTACGTAGATGCAATGCACCTGCTCTTGGTAGGGCCAAACTGTATGGTACCGGCTACTGTAGCCTAGAAAAAATAGGGTCAAGCATCTCATAATACTGAAATAGTCAATCGTAGAATGATAATTGTTGTTAGCCCGCATCGGTGTCAATGTGGTCACCCCGTCGACAAACTGGGACATCACGGCCTGTCGTGTATCATCAGCGCAGGCCGACGCTCTAGACATGCCGCTATCAATGATACCTTCAGCAGAGCCCTTAGGTCATGCGGTCGTCCGTGCATCCTTGAACCCACGGGCCTCTGTGCGGAGGACGGCAGGCGTCCAGATGGGATGACACTTACACCCTTCGAGCGAGGCAAAATGCTGGTTTGGGATGCAACCGTTACCGACTCCCTAGCACCTTCTATGGTCGGTGGCGGCGCATCCGAAGCTGGTTATGCAGCCCTTCTTGCGGAGACCAACAAGCTATGAAAATACTCATCAATTAGGTATCCCCACGAATTCTGGCCTCTCGCGTTTGAGACCTTGGGTGCTCCTGGTGTTCGGACCAGACAGCTAATTCACAAAGTTGGCATTATGTTAAATATGTCAACCGGTGATAGCAGATCGTCGTCCTTCTTTAAACAGCGTCTGGATTTTGACGTACAACGTGGAAACGCAGCATCCGTTCGTGGCACTCTTTTGAAGTGGTCTCGGCCTAGCCTAGACGAAGCGGACACGTGATTGTCACAATGCACACCCGCTAGGCCCATTGGCATAGCTAACCTTCCATAATATGTGCCCCACATGCATATTGTAATATACGAAAAATCAACTTTTATACATTGTTGTACGAATAAAGTATGTGATAAGAGTTTGCAGGATCCAAACTGGGCAAGATGGCTTAGTGGCAAAGCCTTTGCCTTGCATTCCGAAGACCTGGGTTCGAGGTCCAGACCGGCCACTCTTAAATTGCTTTTCATGGTTTCCAATTTAGACAAGGTAAACGCCAGAGTGCATCAAAAATCAGCCATGACATGAAAAACACGTACACGAGCATTAGCCTCACGGAATAACCAAAAAAATGTTAAGGGAAATCAACAACTTTGTTTACAAATATCCAAGTATGCGGAAACACTCATGGGTTTCTAGGTTTAGTCATAAGGACTACTAAAACTACTATGGGGTGCGACAGCCAAACCGGGTAAAACTGTGGCGAGCTGCGTTAGCGCATCCGGTATGCGTTCACGCGTAATGTCTGTTATTCGACAAAAGTCTGCTCTAAGTACAATGTCATGCGCCGATTGAGACACTATGTCTAAGGAATTTCAGCAAAAGTCAGCTACTGTTCTCACTATTTTGCCAGACGGGCACCTAACGCGACTATAGAGTTCCTTCGTTTACCAAAAACGACACTCTACAGGATTACGGCTAAGCACACGGTAGAAAAAGCAGAATTCCGAATTATTCTGCAACCGAGCGGACTTTACAATAGAGTGCGCTGAGTGTGAGTACTTCACAACTGTGCATTTTGAATGATCCTCGTACCTCAATGCGCGCTTTGAGCTACAAATATAATCTGTCATCGTCAGCGAATCGTTGATCGAACTGTTGGCAAACACCTCGGGTATCGAATCCATACCATAAAGATAGATGTTTTCCGAAGCCGATAAAACCGCAGACCGGCGCGACGTCTCGGGTGCCTTTAGCTTCACTCAAGCACAAAGCAACAGGCCATCCATGTTCTACTCTTCTCTGACAAAGCGATGTTCATCATTGACACAAAAATCGACCGGCAAAATTACCGTTATTTTTCCTACGATGCCCGTAAGATGTGCCCGCGCCCCTCCCGTGGGGGGGCTGAGCAAATTCCGAGTTTTTGTCGAAACCTTGTCTTGAGTGTGGTGTCTGGAGGTAATGGAGATGTGGTGGCACCACATCCTTTTCAAACAGGTCACAATGACACAGGAATCTTGATGTGCATCTTGCTCTGCCAGCTGTAATGGAACGAATCGTACATACAGGTAGTTCAATAAGTTCTTAGAATGAAAACCGAGAATTTTCCAAATCATGTTTTTAAAGTTTTCTTATTCGATATACCCTCGAGAAGCTCAATACACTTTTCCCACCGAGATTTCAGAGCTTTTATACCTCTTGAGTAGAATTCCGCGTCGTTAGACTAAAAATAGGCATTGACAGCAGCCTTAACCTCTTCATTGCTGGAAAAACGCTTTCCACCGAGACTATTCTTCAAATGTCCGAAGAGGAAATAATCAGAAGGGGCCAGGTCTGGAGAATAGGAGGGTTGTTCAATAAGTTCGAACCTCAGTTGGGCCAGTTTTGCCGATGCTTGCCGGGACTTGTGTGCAGGAGCATTGCCCTGGTGAAACGGGACAACCTTCTTCTGCAAAGCGGGTTGTTTCACGATGAGTTCTTGCTAACGGCAGTCCAACAGTCTTGCATAATATTCTCCTGTGATCGTTTTACAGCTCTCAAGGTAGTCGACCAGCATTATTCTACGTTGGTCTTAAAAAACTGTAGCCATCACCTTTCCGGTCAATGCCGTTGTCCGCACCCTCTTCGGAGGTCCTTCATCAGGTGCACACCATTGGCAAGATGCTTCTTGGGTCTCGGGAGTGTAGTGATGAATCCGGCTTTTATCGACGGTCATGAATCTGCACCAAAAATCCGACAGATTGTTCGACATCTTGGCCAAATTTCGCTGTAAAGCCAAAACAGGCGCGTCTTTTTGGCCTTGGTTGAGCAAATGCGACAGCCATTTTGCTCTAAGCTCTTTCATCTTCAAGTTTTCGTGTAGGATAAAATGCACACCGCCTAAACTAATCCCTAATGCCTCCGCTATTTCCTTAATGTTCATTCGCTTATCTGTGCCAAGAATTTTTCGCACTTTCTCTACGTTTTCCTCAGCAGTTGCCGTTTTTTGGCCTCCTGGACGTAGTTCATCCTCGGTGCTCCTGCGACCTCTTTTTAACACATTAATCCAGTTGGAAACAGTGGCAAAACATGGCGCAGAGTCACTGTACGTCTCGTCTAACTCAATTTTTACTTGGGTCGCATTCCAACCTTTGAAATAAAAATGCTTGATAACCACTCGAAACTCTTTTTTCTCCATTTTTAAAAATCACGCCGATACGTTGCACGGGAAAAGCTATCAAACGAAATCGCAACGGCCAATCACCATAATATATTGAGTGCTAGCAGTCGAAAAGTTGCAGTTCTTATTAGCGGTGAAAGCGTGCCAAAATTCGAATTCTAAAAAGCTCATTCTAAGAACTTATTGAACTACCTGTAAATGGCGTGCGTACAGGTTTGCTACACATATTTCAGCAAACTGGCACACACGCTTATCATTTATATGAACTGCTTTTTTTTTTTACCAAACTTGAATCATCTGGGTTTTTATGTGGGCGTTTTACGTAAGCAAGAGTCTAACAAAATTCATAACAACCCAAACTCGCCTGCTACCTCTATGCAGCAAGCCTGTGCAAATCTTGATGGACAGGTTTTTCAAAATGCCTGTAAACCGTGCAGGTGATTTAAGTAAGCGGCGGTTGCATTACGTCATAAATACTTCGTGTTACAAATGTCCGACAGCACGTGCAAAAATGTAAGTCAAATAATTCTTTTCACGTGGATCGAGAATTTAAATTAAGCAATTTCAGTTATGTCTGATTTAGCTGGCGCACCCTAAAATAAACAACAACCTACTTTTTATAGGATGTAAACGTTTTAGAATATGTTAGTATTTATGCAGTATTACTTTCTGCCGGCGCACTAAAGACAATATTTATAATGAGCCGTTGTTCACTTCTACAGATGCTAAAAAAGGTTTAATCGTTAAACTCGGAGCCTCTGGTGTCAGCGAGCGTGTTCAATCGAGGCCACGTTAGTTTTTTGTCAGAAAGACAACAAATGCACAATTTGGGCATTTGATTGAACGTATCAGTTAGAGCGCATCAATGGTGTATTGACGGCCCACTGCTGTTGAAAATATTTATCAACAATATATAAGTAGGACACGGCTGACTAATTTTACTTGCTGCTGATGACACCACAGCACTTTGTGGACAATTTTCTATACGAGGCACAGAAATAATTAAGGAGAACAATTAACAACTGTCAGCTGGGGAAGCCAATGGCTTTTCTATGAATTTGTCAAAGACCGGTGCTATACAGTTCTTATCGCCTAGAAGTGTCTTACGTCTTACCCGTGACACATAGCAAAATGCGGAAATTTTTTGACATAATTAAGGAGGTAAATTTCTTGGGTGTCTCTCTTACTCGATCAACTAGTAACATAAGAGGATCACACACACACATATATTTTGATCTTGTCTGCTGTTTCATGTAACTAACCACGTTCCTCAATATCAAACATTGGTTCCATATACTAGAGCAAACTCGCTCCAGATGTGCGTGCAGCTTGTTTTGTGACAGTATTTAAACAATATGCAACCATAATATTAAAGTATCCTCTTCTAATATGATGCAATCATATTAACATTACTATTAAAACAATATTGACATGTATACCTAAATATACATGTTACCTTTTTATATCAAGGGCAAGAATACTTGAATTAACGGCTTCTCCGTCACATAGCTATCGATCTTTACAAGTGTATATTACATGCAGTAATAAACAGTGCAAATAATAAAACCAATTAATTATATTTAATAGCAGGTTAGAAAATAAATGGTGAAAGAAATGTGGTGCTTGAAACCACAGCAGCAGAAAAGGTCCCTTCATGGCAACGCCCAATAAGGAGAAAGCCGGACTCGAGTAGCATTTAGTTGTAGGAGAGGAAAGGAGAGTACACTAATTAGCGCAGTGTAAAAAACATTTAGAGTAAATAGTAAAATTACATCAAGTCACTAATTACACTCATCATGTTCTCTCCAACATTGCGCTGCGTTTTTTAAAGATATATATATATATATATATATATATATATATATATGAAGCCCAAAAATGAAGCCATTTATGCTCACCGAACCAGCTAAACACAACCTACTCAGATCACACACCTTTTTCTGCAACCTACTTGCACTCCTTGGTACCGGCTCAAATATAGTAACTCTTTGTCTTTTTTCCGTATACTTATCTATCTATCTATCTACCTACCTACCTGTTCAGTTGCCACTTGATATTGATTAATTGACTTACGAACGCTTACGAATGTTATTTGCCTAGTTACTACACTCGTGTGCTGGATCGGTGGCCCGTCGAGCTCCGCGCTCAACGGGCCTACGTGTCTCTCTCTGTGCGTGTGAATGTCTGGCTGGTTGCTGCCTCTATTTATCGGATAAGTCGGTAGTCGGTGAACCACAATGCAGCGCCGTCGACGACGACGACGACGATCGCGACCACACGACCATAAGCGACAAAACTATATAGTGCGCGTTCGCTTCGACGACAGTCGCTGTCGGTGATGGTGGTGGTGCTGGTGGTGGGTGCATGAGGTCGATCTTCAACAACGGGCACACCTGCCGGGAGTCAATGGGCGACCCGCGTTTTTATATATATATGTATATATATATATATATATATATATATATATATGATATATATTATATATAATATTTATATATATATATATATATATATATATATATATATATATAATATTTATATATATATATATATATATATATATAATATATATATATAAATATTAGGGAGAACGAAAAGCGAAACAGCGATACAAAAGCGCGCACACGAACAACCGCACGCCCGCCCACTCACACACACGTGGCCGCACCCACTAAACACGTCGGGCGCCACAACGACAGACGAAAAGCAACGACAACAACAACAACAAATGCACAGCAACAAATGAAAACCAACAACTACAACAGCAACAAATACACAACGACAGACGAAAAGCAACAACTACGACAGCAACACAACAACAACAACAACAACAATACCAACAACAACAAATGCACAGCAACAAATGGGAACCAACAACTACAACAGCAACAAATACACAACGACAGACGAAAAGCAACAACTACGACAGCAACAACAACAACAACAAATAAGGGGAACGGATATCCTTCCATTCTTTCTGCAGCTTATGACGATCGGGTCCAAGCGGCCCCGGAGTTCTTCCACATACGCAAACACACACACACATACACAGGGTCACAACTCGGCCAAAAAAAGCAGGAGAGGAAAGTTAGGGAGATGACGGGGAATAGCTGGCGAACAGCTTTACCTACCCGACCGACAACCAGGCGACGTGTCGCGCAGAAACTCGCTGCCTTTGTTGGTCCCACAGATCATTGTTGCGCTTGTTGCAGCAGCAGCTATTGTTGTTGTTGTTGTTGTTGCTAAAGCTGTTTTAGCTTGTATTGTTATTGTCGTTCTCACTTTTTTGTTGCTAAAATCGCTGTCGTTGGTGTGGTTTTTTGTTGCTAATGTAGCCGACGTTGTTGTTTTCGTTGATGTCGTCGTCGTCGTCGGTTTATCATTGTTAATGTTGTTGTTGTCGTTGTGATTGTTGTTGTTTCTGTTGCTGCTGCTGCTGTTGCTTTTGTCATTATCGCCCGCACTGAGCGCTAGTTCAAAATCGAGCAAATGGCACTGGCAAAATGCCACACCGTTGTCCGCCACAAGCACGCTAAACCTCCGTGCATAGCGTGGTTGAGCGCCAGGCGCAAATACTGGTGATATTCTCATCGCAAGCATTGATCCTCCAATGACCTCATGGCCATCATTTTCGTTGTTCGTGTTATTTTACTTCTCAAACGGTTACCGAATAGCATGATGATTGTCACCACGATCGACTTTGCTATTGCTGCTGTCGTTACGCTCGAGTTCATTATTGTTGTTGTTGTTGTTGTTGTTGTTGTTGCTGGTGTTGCTGTTGCTGTTGTTGTTGTTGTTGCTAATGCTGTTGATGTTGTTGCTGCTGATTCGGCTGCCAAATATGCCGCTGCTGGTATCAAAGCGGATGCCATGCAAATATATTATATTGTAGTTTCCGCCGCCAATAGTAAGGGCTGGGCGGAAGAAGGGCGAGGGAGACGCTATGCGCGCCAGATGTGGGGTACCGTTACGTTTCGGTCACTCAATTGATCTATAATTGAGCCACGGCTATTGTGATGATTACTACTACTACTATTACAACTAGGACTAGTTCGGCACTATGTCACTGTTTTGCTAACCTAATTGCATCTATTCGTTCGTCTTGTCTCACATGCTTTCCATAGTCTATAAGTATGCTAGCAATATATGTCGAGCATATATATTTCTGATATTGCCGAAACTTGATGAGCTTGCAGAAAATCAATAACAACGCATATAGTACATATAATGTGTCCTACAGTCCTACAGCGTTGATGTCACACATCTACTTCTATAGAATAACACCGTTTTACCTTATATATATATATATATATATATATATATATATATATATTGCGACTCCTGATGTCGGCAGATAATACAACGCTGCAAATCCTTGTTCTCTGTTGCGTCACGTCGTTGCGCTTCTTCCCTTTACGTGTAGATACATCTTTTTTTGTGAGAGGGAAAAATGTATTTACGCACACCCAAAGCGGGTAGTGTGGGACTCGATGCCAATGTTGTTGGCATAATACCCACTAAAAACCTCTCACCTAAATAGCCTCAGGAATAGGCTAGAAGCTGGAACCATTCTTTAATACTACTTCAACCACTCGTAGTAGCGGCGTGGTCTGGGGGACTAGTTCGCTAGTCATGGCTGTCATCTACCGGGTTATCGCCGGTTCAATCCCTGACGGTGGTCGAGGTTTCTTTGAGCAATGCTCAACGAGAATAGATGATAAACCATATACCGCTGAGGGTCAGCGGCCATGCTGCCACAAGGACTGTTTGGGAAACCCCTAGATATCTCAACATGTCCGGCCCTCCGGTGCGTTGACGTTATGCCTGCACGGCGGTTTCTCCTCCGTAGGGGACGGAGGATAATCGCCTCCTAAAAAATTTTTTTGGCCGTGATCGTATAGTGGTTAGTACCTTGCGATGTGTAGATAAGTCTAGCACTGCTCACGGTACGACTTATCAGTCGTTCGTAACGTGTACTCTGCAACTAAATATAGTTGAGGGAAACCGAAGAAGATAATCTCACCGCTTCACGTGTGTGAAATAGGCAAAGACGAACAAAGAATTTCGAAGAATGCGGTGTGCACCGCGTTCACCATCATAATCTCCAAGCGCACCAGAGAGAGAGCAAGGAAAAGAGAGATAGATAGAGAGAGGGTGAGAGAGAACGAAACCAAGCGAGCAGACCGGGGGGTCTGTGGCAGTCCGGATCTTCAATGGCGCGTACATAGCGCGCTGTCCAACCAACTTCAACGAAAATTCAGGTGCAACATCTCGCTATTAGGCTCACCCACCAATTCTAAGAAGTGCAATAAGACGGGAGACGACGAATCGCCGCACTTTCCATAACGCGGCGTTGCAAATCTGAATTGCAGCGCTTGCTTGGGATACCAGCTGTTGCTGCAGGTACAGCAGCAGCAGCAGTAGTACCAGCTGCAGAAAAAACAACGGCGGCCATTGCTAATTAGCTATAATCACATTTGGCTGCTAACCATTATGAGCGCCATCTCGTCACCACAAGGGAAACGCATAGAGTAGACAAATAATTGTAGTACCACTATACGAATAGTGGATAAGAATGAGTGAGCGAGCGAGCAAGCAAGCTATTGTTTAATGAATTATTATTAAAGTTATGCAAACATGCTATTCAGGTAGGCAGTCTTTTCTAAAACCCCAACAATATACAGTATAATAGGAAAATAAGTGGTCAATTCAAGCGTTTATGCAATACGAGAGCGACCAGCAGAAGCACTACAAAAAGAAGCGCGCGGAACTTAGGTTAAACTCCGACCATAAGCACCACAGCGTGCCGCAGCCAGGCTGGTGATGGTGGCTTCGGAGTTGGCCTCACTCTCACGTGAAAGAAGACTGCTCTCTACCCGGCATCTTCATGCAGTGAAACATGGTTGGTCAAGATCGTCACGAGCTTGATGACCGCTGCGGCAAGGGCCGGGGGGACAGGTGCGCTAGATCTACTATACCGTCAAAGAGGCATAGGCGGCGGTGCGCATTTTGCCGCCTCTCTCGACTCTCAAGTTCTGAATAAACGCTGAACAACGGAGAGCCGTAATAGCGCGCCGTCGAGCCCGGTGGTGGTTGTGGTGGTGGTGGTGGTGTGATGCATTATTCGCGTGCGCCTTGGTACCGGAGGGGACACATAGGTGCTGCACGGGTTCGATTCCCGCTCGCCGTTGCACATTGGTATTTATGGGTGGGTGGGGGGTAGGGGGGCGCCCCTCTCACAAAGCAATGCAAAAGCGATTCCGTAAACGTTAAATTTTGGCTGAGAGTCAACTCGAAAAAAAAAGAGAGTACCACTGTCCACGAATGCCGTCGATTCATGCATTCGACGTATGGGCTGACGGAAGGCATCACGCCGACCAGCACAAGCCAAGCTGCCGCTGAGCTCATTTCTCTCATTCATCAGCGTCATCACCGTCGCAATCATCATGCACTGTCTGACTTGTCCTACCTTGATCCTTTTTTTATTTTATTTTTTTTTTGTTCTGGGAGGTTTCGGGAATGCATGATGCACATGCGCCACTAGCAGCCTGCGTGAAAACCCGGAATTCTCCCCACCCCCCCAGGCTTGATCCTGATGGCGGGATTAGTGTTCGGGGTGCTTGTTCGCAATGATGGTTGACAGTTGGTAGCATACTGAACCCAGGCTGACGATGCCTGTCGTTCGCGCTACGGCGTCCTAAACAAAAGCCATGAGAAAAACAAGTTCACATATGTTCTTGTTGGAACGCTGTGACAACAACGACAATAACAACAACAACAACGACAACAACAACAACAATATTTTAAACGTTCATAATAGGCTAAAATGCTCATGTCACATAATCGCGTTGAAATGCAATTATCGTCAACTAGACAAATAGACAGATGATGGATGATTGGTGTTGTTTTTACAGGAACCAGGAACACAACTTCTTCATACCTGGTAGTCTCGGTAGTATGGGACCTTAAAACAAACTCAGGAATTGCCCTTTGAGAACGATACTACTAGTGGCAAGCCTAAGTAGGTGACTAGTAGATAAAGAAATTAGAAGCGCCCACTGTGCATATAACAATCCGGTCTACAGCACAAGCAGCCACACGTACACATTCTGGCGGCGATGGAAGTCAAAATCATGTTAGGAAAACTTAAACTTAAATCAAGTTCAAATATTTGTTGTTACCAGCTGCTTCTATCGCCGTAATTGACCGTCGATAACATTATTGGTTCTTGTGTAGAACCCTAATTCAGGGTTTAAATCACCGACACCAAAAAAGTATTGCGTTTTATAAGCCTTGCGGCTTCTAAGCCTTTAAACGGCTAACGTGGGAAACCCTGCGACTCAGAGATACGAATTCTTCTCTTGCGAGTGAGCCTGAACGCGCCGACTCATTTAAATATTGACGATTAGCTCGGCCATCAGCGGCAAGGCGTAAATAGTGGCGTCTAGTGAAGCCTTTTCTTTGATCTGCGGGCCAAAGATGCCTGTGGCGTTGGGATTTGTCTGCCCTTTCACCAGCCTTCCGTCCTTTCATCAAGGTTTCAAGGTCTCGCCTTTTATGGTCGCGAATTCTCTTTTCTTGGAGTATATGCGGCTTTCCATTTTCGTAATAAAGCAACATTGCCGCAAGTTGGAGATTTTGTTTGTGAATCGAGCCATCAAGTCGTTTTCAGTCCAAGCTTAGTGTTATTTCTGAGAAGAAAATGAGGCGCTTACTTCTAGCCTTTGCCGAGGGACGTATCAACCACGAATAAAATGGAAGGCGCGGCCAAAATTATATTCGTTTTATGTAAAAGTTTGCACAATGTTGCACAGAGTACTTTTAAATGTCATACCGACTCTTAAACGTACAGAACAAGAGATATATACCATTTGTCTATACTCACGTAAGCGTCTAAGGTTTGTGTTAGTTAGACTATGTTTTGGCACGGATACTCTTAACCAGTACACCGGCCATATTTTAGTAGGCAATATCAAACGGCATTTGGTATATATGACAGTGAACTCTACGAGACAGAACACTGGAACACGAACGAACCTGACCACAACTAGATTGGTATTTTCGTTCAAGGCGGAATGTAGAAGAACGTGAATTGGCGTCTTATCTGACCAGCTCTCGACTTAGTTTGGGCGTTTTAGTCAAGGCGCGTACACGTTAGCCCTTAGGGACCAGATTTATGTGGGACTTAACCCTACCTCTCGAGACAAAGACAGAAACACATAGTCGACAGATGAGGAAGATCAACCGTGCCACGTAGGGCCCTTTCATAAAAAGCCACAGCTTTAGCGGAGCGAACTCCTCTAGCGTCACGCTTACGGGCGGGACGCTTGAGTCGGACACGTCTCAGATAGGCTCTGCAGTCCCGCTATGAGCCAGTACGTGGTACATGGTAGCGGCAGCAAGCAGAACTCAAGTAATCCAAGATGAATGCGCACATCTTGCTCGCATGTGTGCCTGCAACAACAATAAAGGTCACGCGCGTTGGGTTGTTGTCACACGACGCCGCATCACGTTGACCCTTATCGCTGACTGAGGTTCAGCCTCTCCTATATGACACTCTCTGTTGAGCCCGTAGTGATGGCGTGGTGCATTCGTGTGCGCCTTGCGATCGGAGAAGACACATAGCTGTACAAGTTCGATCCCCGCATTCGCACAATTGTACGTATGGGGGGGGTCTCCAAAAGCGATTCCGTAGACGTTAAATGTTGGCTGCAAGTCAGCCCAAGAATTTGTATCTAACCGGGCCACAATCTGGCACCATGCGTATTCCGGCCGGCGGCTAGATTCGCCAGAGCATCCTCCATACCAAGGTATTCCCGCTTACCTAACGTAGTACAGTAAAAAAGTGATCTGAAAGTTAGAAAGCGATTTTACGCCAAGTTGTTCCCCCTTCTCCTTCTTCTTCTTTTTCCCTAGGTGGTGTGCTAGCGAAATTGTTCACTAGTTTGCCAGTCATACGAGGGGGCTTTACGCTGTAGTCGCATCGGCTGATGAGCGCGGGGCACGTCCATGTTGCTAGGTTGCCTTGAGGTGTCTGAGCGTTCACGTTGTGTCATCCACGATCCACGATCCACGAACGTCGTTGTGAGACATAGTTCATTGCGATGCGGCAAAGGATAACGTCACTCCCCCCCGCCTCCGCTGAGCGATTGCTGTTGCTGACAGCTGCATGACTTCGACGTTCACCGACGACCACCGAAGACCTTTTCTAGGTCGCGACATACGTTGATGCGAATAACTATCAATCGGTTAGAAGCAACTGCATGCAGGTGGCAGACAATATTGCGGCAATTTTGTTGCCCTTAACCGATCTGTTTTTGGCGATGTCACTTCTAAGTTTTGGTTAAAAGCAGCCTGTGGTACACGAGCGCTCTTTCTGTTGCTTTTGCTTACTTGAATTATTCGTTACTTGCTGCAGAGTTTTACATTATAACAGTAAACACGCATTTATTTTTAGCATGTTTTATATAATATTAAATAATTGTGTCACTACTATGTATCAGCTCAGGGTTGAGTTAACATGCTTGGAATACGGCGTGAATTTGCGTCTAATAAACACACGTGTTTTCAGTTTGATTTGAACGAGGGATGTCGAAATGCTCCGAAATTGATGGTCGGCGGCCAAGGAATTGATCCCGGCGTAGCACATAATTATTTAAGACTCAATGTTTTATATTCCCACGGTTAAAAAAATCTACGTTTCGAAACTACAGGGGAGATAAAGAAAATAACGCAGGAGCAACTTAAGTCGATTTGAGCAAAAGAAGTGTTCAGAAATAATCCGAGTGTGAAAGAGGTGGCACAGGGACATTACAACGTGTGGGAATTATATTTAAAGAAACAAAAATATTTTAAAAGATAAGAAATAACATTTTTTTTTAAATGCATTAAAACTTTTTGGTCCGCTCTCGCATCTATATTTAGTGGCGGCATGGCCAAAAGGGACTAGTGCGCTAGTCAAGGTTGTTACTTACCGAGGTGTCGCCGGTTCGATCCGTGTTGTTGATCGCTTTTTCTTGGAATAATGCTCATCGAGATTAGATGATAACGTTACCACTGAGAGTCAACGACGCTGCTACAGGAAACCCCAGATTTCTCCCTATATCCACGTATGCTGCCGCCCTAAGCGCCCTTCATATAAAAGAGTGACATGTGTACTATATATATATATAGGGTTAATAAGGCCCAAACAGAGTAAATTGAGCCAACCGGAACTTCTACTGATAAGCATTTGTGCTTGACGGAGCCTTTATGTATGTATTTTGTGTGCGCAGGAATACACCAAACGCGAAGATATAGGGGTAGCATATGTGCTTCAACTAGATTGAAAATCGATTGAAATAGGCTCAGGAACAGATGTCGGTCCGCGCATGCTAATGCGAAGAATTCCAAAAGTGGCTTTATATCCGGTGGGGTACAGCGGTCGGGTGAAGACGTATATTAGTCTATGCAACCAGCGTTTTGTTGCAGCGCTGGCAAGTGGCCTCGGTTTGTATCCACTCAATCTAGAGTTAGCAAAGACAACCAGC
The DNA here is from genome assembly GCA_003439945.1 of Dermanyssus gallinae. Classification (NCBI taxonomy): domain Eukaryota; kingdom Metazoa; phylum Arthropoda; class Arachnida; order Mesostigmata; family Dermanyssidae; genus Dermanyssus; species Dermanyssus gallinae. Next base: position 34,579 of record QVRM01006039.1, read on the forward strand.
TTCGGTAGCGTTGCAGTTCGCCTTACGAACCATATTACGAACGCAATAGTTGTAATTAGTGTGCATTGTATTTAAAATTCTAATACACGGATGCTAAAAGGCAAGCAGCAGGACAAACACTCATAGCAGCATAACACGATCGCATTGTTTAACGTCGAGAAGGAGCGCAGCTTACAAGTACTTCAAGATCGCATTGTAGAAACAGGGAAGTGAGCAAATTGATAGAAAAGCTAACTCTAATGCATGCTCGTTTCTATGATGAGACGAACAGAGTAACGGATGATCAAATATCGATATCAGCGCGTATCCGTTATCAAAGATCCATAGCAGCGCGTATCTGTGATCAAATATCCATGATCATGTTGAGACGTCGAAACTCTTTGCTGCACGCATGTAGAAACGCAAACTTAGCTAACGCAAACTTTGAGATGCTGTATTGTTTAGTTTGTTGTATTCGAAATACATTTTGCTTGCGTTTGCTATTCAGTTCCTCGGCTCACACACTCCCGGTTATGATGCCTGCACTTCTGAGTAGACGACCCTTTATGGAGTGACGTTCGCGTAGCTGTGTAATTAAGGAAACGATGCTGACATATACTCTGCGTCATGCACGTGTAGGGGCTGCGACGCGAAAAAGGCATGTGTAATGATGGCTAGATAAACGAAAAATGCTAGAACCAGAACACCGAACGAGCTGAGTCGAGACAGCCGCCCTTTGTTGGCTCTGTGAACTCCGGCAGCTAGACGGTACACAGGACCTGGCTCACCTGTAATTCATGCACTATGCACAAGAGGATGACATTAGCAAGTGTGGCGCACAAATGTAGTGTACATACATACCTGGTAATAAGGCATAAAAACATACTAGAAAAGTATACATATACTGTATAATGAGGTCAACGGTTGGTGCTTTACTAATTGCGTACCATATTATTATTAAGCTCGCTGTGGGAACATGCAGATGCACAACGCATTTGTGTTATCCAGTGAGACTGGGAAGACTTATTATATATATATTATATATATCTATATATTTGCATTTTACTTGCAAACAATTAGTTGTTGGCAAACATGCCACTAGGTAGGTACAGAGGAATCATTATACAATTGATTAATACTTTTACTTATTAGGTTATTTAGTTGCACATAGATTATTGAACCCGACTCGATGCGGCTACGGCAAAAAGGGGAGTCTAGTGATTCGACTCGATGTGGCTACGGCAAAAAGGGGAACTAGTGATTGATGCAGCGTTTCCGCGTTGGATTTTAACCGATATTCTTTGTAGCATAAACTGCCATGCCCTTCTATCGCCGGTTGACGCAGCGATTGTGGGATCCCAGCTCCATCAGTAAGTTCCTTGTGATTTTCCCATTGGGCCTAATGTCTCAAAGGCGATTGGTTGAACAATTGATTTAATTGTTTATCAAACATAGCCCGCCACTATTTTGACTACAGATCTGACACATCACAGAGTTCTCTTTCAAAAGGCCTTGTAGCCGTCGCGCGTATAGAATAAACAAATAACCTTATTGTTTGGCGCATGGCCAAGTAGATTCTATTTAAAATTTTCTCCCCAAAACTCCTACTACATGCACCTTTGGAAACCTGATCCCCTAATTCAGCATAGTCGCTAAATTAGTTCCTACAGCACTAGGCCGAGTTGACCCAGAACGTGTACTCTACTAAAGGCAATTTAACCCGACATTAGCTAATCGAGCAATAGGTTCTGTTCCTCATTTCTCTTCGCTTTGCTTGATCACCTCATTGTAATTGTGGTTCTCCTTTCTTAGTTCTTCGAATTCTTGTTTCAACTCGTCTCACCCGATTGATCCGAAAGCTCGACGAAACATATTGGGAGAAAAAGCTGAGACGCGCAGCACAAGTGAACACGGCCGCAAGGCAGGACGTGGTGGTGGCGGCGTTTGCGAACGTTTGAACGTTTGGGCCCGCCAGAAACTCGAATTAACGATCTTGGCGATACCATTCTAACCCAATAGACTACACAAAATGTAGACCAGCCGCCGGTGCCATTGTAGGTTTTTGGCTTCGTCCCGCCCGTTTCGGTCGGAGCGGTACCTGAACGTCTCTTGGCTTGAAGGAGACGTGAGACAGAGGGAGATTGGGCAACGAACCGGCTTGAGGTCGTCGACGCAGTTCTTCGCCTTCTCCCCATTCCCTGACATGTAAATCCTGCCGATCTTCTCTGCCTCTCCTCTGTAACCTCCTCAATTGCGTGCTTTTCCAA
>QVRM01006040.1:0-30864 GCA_003439945.1 Dermanyssus gallinae
AGGATTGTTAAGCCATCCGTGTTAGAGAGCGTTGCATGCAGAAGCAGCAAAAATGAAAGCTTCCTAAGCCTGCGCTTACGAAATAGATTTAAACATTTAATAGCAAAGGCTCGGCCATGATATTAACGCCTCAGGATCGACCACGATCATAGTCCTGAACTCCGCCATTTTCCTCCCAACTTTATCTACCCGCTGTGGCCGCCTTCCTATGTTCTGAGACTATTTCTAAAATACATCCGTTCGGTTGCCTCGTTATGACTTAGTGAGAGCAAAGTTTATGGGTTTTCCGGATGAGCCGCTCGTAAACATGCCTACCTCTTACTATAATGCTGCTAGGCTGACGTTTACAATGCACGTGTATTGCGTCATTTTGTAACCTGGCACGTGTCGAATATTTAGCCAATGCATTTTGTTTTACCGTTAGTCTGTTGTCAGCGAAATAGTACGCCCCACCCAAGTAAGCCGGCCACCTGCAAAAAGGCTCTTATTTTCAATGCCTTGCCACACAAAAGGCCACCCGCCAACCGCTTGCTACACAAACAGATCCGTGTTGTGTTGCACCACGCATGTTTGCCACGGTGTGTACAGTTTCTGCAGTATTTGTTCTGCAAGCTGTGGACAGCTGGGCTCTATTCTTCTACTCAGTATCCTATTCTTGTTATCGGTTGTATTTGAAATTACATGGATTCCTTAAGTGGGCGATGTCTTATTTTTAATAACACTTTTCTACTTTCAGAACGGCTGGCGGTTGTTGTTCCCAATCAAATTGGCTCTATGCAAGCAAATGCCGTAGCCACTCAACAACGCAGGCTCGATTACTGACGCTTCCTTTGCACGTACCACCGATTGCGTGCGCGTCTCTGCCAATGAAATAAAGAGCGAAGAACTGGAACAATACACGAACGTTGGTTATGACATGCATGCAGATGCGTGCACGTTTCGCACGTGCAAACCAATCTGGATGTATAAGGGAAGGAGACAGAGAGAGATAGAGAATCAGATGTGGCCACGGAGGTGAAGCGAGCATTCCCGACCATCATTCGGCGCAACCATCGATCACGTCGAACCTGTTGCCTCGTGGACAGACGGGCAGTCGCGAGAAACCTCTACTTCGACTCTCCTCTCCGCTCCCGGCGACCCTCACGACGGATCTGGTAGGTGAGTTGTGAGTTGGTTAACCGCCGCGCCGTCGTTCACGGACAGAGCCCCTCTCTGAGCTCTATCCTCCTTGTCACATGTTCAGATATAATCGGTTATTATACTCCAGACGGCCTGGTGGATTGTCGGCGAATATAAGCTGGTAGTCTTTGCAGTTTGCTTCCAGCCCAACTTGGATTAAACCAGGGCCATTGAAGTTCGATGCAGACAGCCTGCAACAAATACATGCGCTAGCCACATTGGCACTAAAACTATTTTTATTATGATTGTGTGTTGAGTTTAAATATTACTTGATTACTACTATTATGATTACTGCAATACTACCTGGTGCAATAGCGATCATTTTTCTCTAGGATAATAACTTTTGATAACGCTAATATTGTGTGCCCGGTATCGAGTGTATTAGTTGCGTTGAGCCAAAGGCGTACAACTAAAATATGAACGCGTTCACCTCCAGGATTGCAGTTGGCATATACACTTACTTTACGGCAGCCCCTGCATGGATGCAACATTTTCCTCACAAAAAAAGCCCTATACAATAACATCTGTCCAACAAACGGATTCTCTCTCACTAATGTCGTGTAATCTCTGGTGTTTTCTATGCCCCGAGTGGCGAGGTCGCTTTCCTAGATAAACAAAATAGCACTACTGATCCACGCTGAACTAGTCAATGGCGTTTGAGGCAGCGCCGTAAGCAAAATCAATTATAGTAAGTATTTTAATGCAATGCACAAACAACGTGCTAATTATTGTGTCACTGTGAATTGTTATTATAGTAGTTACTACTAATATATATATATATATATATATATATATATATATATATACAGGCAAATAAAGTATGGTTTTCAAGTCAAATCTCAGGCCACGGCAATGAATATATATAAACAGTTGTTTGTAATAATACGGGTAATTTTCTTTGTTGATTTTTCGTACGAAGTAAAAATATTATAACTTGCATTCTGGACACCTGGGGCCCATTTGAGTTCCTGAGATGCAATCATATAGGCACACAGCTGAAAACGAGCAAGACACTTCTCAGAGAGGTTGCAAATCTAGACCTATATACCAGGTAAATAATTTAAGAGTAAGTGCTCCGCACTTTTTCCATTCTCAAATAAGTTCTAATAAATGGTCGTTTTTTCTTGTTTTCTCGTGTAGTTCTAGTTCTAGTTTGTGAATACGTCTGAGGTAGCTAGTTGCTGTCGGACATACAGGTGCATCTGGCAACGAACATAACCGACAGATCAACCTTCGACTATGGAGGCCGCGTATCAGTACTATGACACAGGGCGTGCCCATTTAGGACAACGAAGAATACCCGGATATAAAAGGTATATATGTTTTTAACCAATATTATACAGCGTGATAACGAGAATCACAACAACAGAAGCGATAAGTCTTGTCACAAGAAACTTGTCACAGAACGCTAGGGTATGGTCAAGCTCGGTAAGAAAATATTTTTTGCCAATGCAAAGGGGGAGTGACAATGCTTCGTTTAGGATTGATATAATTTGTTAATGCATTCTTCTAATTGTGACTTTGGGGGTGGCTGTCCCGACATACGTTTATAAAATGCACGATTGTAAGAAAATGCATTTCTCAATTGAAAAACATAGAAAACGAGCATACCGTCGCATTCGGGAGAAATTCTACATTTTATACCTGACCATAGCTAGCGCAATGACTATTATGATATTAAGAAGAGTTTACAAAATTATAATTTTACTTTCGCATCTTTGAACTTTCACGCCCAGGTTTCCAAAATGTTTCCATTACGCGCGCACAATCAATACGTTTAGACGAACGTGCACCTATAGTGAATTAATTTGGCACCAAATTGGTAGAGCTGACATCTGTGGTTGCAAAGTAACTTAAATCTCCCTATGGCCATATCGGGTGTGAGTGCATACATGTAGCTACTATGTTCGCTTTCTTTGTCAATTAAGTTATTCATCAAACCTGTAAGAGCTCAGAAAAACATTTATTTACTTCAAATCTCAACGATTTGACACTGTCTACCCTCGAGTCCCTGCTGAATACATATCTACCACCCAGTGCGCGAGAACAGGCATTACTACCCGTTTCCGAAGGGCGCCTCAGGATATCAAATTTAGTCTCCTATCCGGGCCTGCTATAGTCTCATCAATGCTAAGCGCGGAAAACATAGCAATCCCCCTTTTAGATACAGCGGGAGTCGGCCAGTTTAGAAACCGAATAGCCTATCTTCAGGAGAACCTTGAGGCGCAGTGCGGGGGTAGGCCTGAAAACGTACTATCCCAGCGTGACTGGAGTGCCCCTCTGTACGATGAGGTACAACGACGTCTCTTAACGAAGCTGCCGACGGCACAACCAAAGCTCGCTCAAACGCCGTATCCGCCACGGATTCAGGCGCCTGGCTACACGCGCTTCACAGTGCCCCCATAGGTACCTTTCTTGATGATGAGTCGATTCGCATAGCAGTAGGCCTACGGCTAGGGGCAGACATATTTACCCCTCATCGGTGCCAATGTAATCACCCCGTTGATAGACAAGAACATCACGGACTGTCGTGCATTATTAGTGCAGGACGACGCTCAAGACATGGCGCTATCAATGAGACCTTTAGCAGAGCCCTTAGGTCGTGCGGTCGTCCGTGCATTCTTGAACCCCCAGGCCTTTGCGCGGAGGACGGCAGACGTCCAGACGGTATGACACTTACCCCATTCGAGCGAGGCAAAATGCTGGTTTAGGATGCAATCGTTACCGACTCATTAGCTCCTTCTATAGTCGGTGGCGGCGCATCCGTAGCTGGTTATGCAGCTCACCTTGCGGAGACTAATAAGTTGAGAAAATACTCGTCAATCGGCTATCCCCACGAATTGTGCTCTCTCGCGTTTGAAACCCTGGGTGCCCCTGGCGTTCGAACCAAGCAGATGATTCGTAAAGTTGACACCTTGATAAAATTTGTCATCCGGTGATAACAGATCGTCGTCCTTTTTCAAGCAACGTTTGGATCTTAATATACAACGTGAAAACGCTGCCTCCGTTCGGGGCACACTTCTGAAGTGGTCTTGGCCTGGCTTCGTGGATACGGGCACGTGACAGTCACAATACGCGCTCAATAGGCACATTGGTTTAGCCAATTCATCATGATATGTGTTACATATACTTAATGTATTATACAGAAAATAAACATGATCTATGGATGAAACCATTTTCTGGCTGAAGACTGTAGACAACGTATTGACAGTATATCAATATGCGTGCACACATGGAGAATGCATCGAATTGTGTATTAGTTCATTCGCACTTTGCTGGGCGTGGCTATATGAAACATCGATGTGCCGATGTGCTAATGCTGCGTAGGCTTAACAAACATAGATGTGTCTTATTTAATCACAGCAAGGCCCAATCCGTCCACATACGGTGATGTGCGACGATCTTAGCTTGCGCCTTCAGACCATCATTTGTCCTGCTCATTTTAGAATTCCTCGAGGCGAGAAAACGGCGTCAGTTCGGAGGACAACAACATCAAACGCCATCTTAGTCACGTATTTGGTATATTAAGCTATACACTTTTACTAAGTGAGCGTTGACGAAGGTCATAGAAGTACGTGGCGTAAAAATCACGAGCGAATCAAATTATTGCGAACATATGACACCTTGCAGGTTGTAAACCCTTGCAATAACTAAAATAATTTTGTGGGTTTTCTCCTGTTTGGGGAACTTGACCTCGTGGAGCCAAGTCTAATCGGTGAAAAATGATAGGCAAAATGGTCTATAACGTCATTTGAGTACTATGATTTCGCACTAATGCGCATACGCCCAATAAATTCAGAAAGGCATATGCGACCCTGGTACGTGATCAGACAGCCTCAAGCTTCAGGAGCTTATTGCTAGAATTTGCTAACTGTTTACCCTTTATACGGTATCGAGCGTGTATCTTCGTCTGGAGAGACAACCTTTGCGCCTCTAAGAAACTAATTAGGTCTAACCATCTGTTATGGCGTGGCCAGCTCCATGATGGCGCAGTGCCTCTCGTAGCTTAGCCCAGCAAAACGCAAAACGAGCACACAACCAACGAACCATGCATGCATAGACGTACTAAATGTCTTTCGCACGCGCACTACGTTAAGCATTATTCTATTCTAGCTAATTATTCCCGGGTTCCCCGGGTTAGAGAACCCGTGACCACACGTTAACTCGGAAACAATTGTTCACTCCAAAGTGCTAACATAAAAAAAGTCATTTAATAAAAATCTACATAGTAAGTAAAAAATTAATGAATGTATAATAATGAAAAAATATAATAATAATAATAATAATAATAATAATAATAATAATAATAATTTTTTTTTCGTCTGCAAGCGCTAGCCGTGAGTGGACACGCTTGCATCGAGCTCTTGTATAAAACGGTTCTTTTCGGTGAAATACTGTGCTACAACTAGTGTGAAGTGCACAAAAGGTTCTTTCGGATACAGTGATCATCCCCAGTGTAAAAACGAAAAAAAACTTGCTCGAGTTGTCTTACCCGGCTCTACCGAAGTCGTAGTGGATACGCCTTCGAAAACTGAACGGATGCACCATACTGAAGATAATGTTGTGGACCAGACCACCTGCACCACAGATGAGCCAGGTTTAGTGCATACACTGCCACCGAACATCTGCTTACAGCCAAACAACTCTCGACCGGGGTCACCATATACGCCTCATCAAGGGTCGTCAGTTACCCGTTTGAACAACAGTGATTATTGTGACTATTCACCACAATCATCTCGCTCGTCATCACCTCTGTTGTGCTGCAAAGCCGGCAGACGATCAGGAGAGGAGAGCAGCCACAGGTGCGGTGTCAAGTGTCACAGATCGAAGACGTCGTCAACCGAAACAGTGGCAGCAAGAGAACGCCAGCGCCGAGAAGCCAGGCTAGCCGAGATGGTGGAGAGGGCGACTGACAACGACCCGATAGATGTAAACAGTGAGGATGACGATCAACCGTCCGAAACAGATGACAGCATGTCACACGCTGCCGATGAGAGAGGAGTGTGGAATCACATCCCAACTCGGCAAGAGAAAGCGACAAAAGTTGCCACTAAGAAAGTAGCCAAAGAGATTGCCTCCGCGGCTACACAAAGAGAGAGAAAGACAATCTCTTCGACGGCTCTGCCGGAATTAATTTTCCACTCGCCAGATAACCCTGAAGCACTAAGACCGCTTAGTGTTTTTCAGATAACTGTAGAGCTCAGCAAGGTTTTTCCGGGAGCTAAGGCGCGAATAACGACGCACGGGAAATTGGCAATTTGCCTCAAAGACCCAGCGCAAACGGTAACAGCAAAACAGGTCGATAGCATTTGTAGTGTGAAAATACAACACTGCCCAGACACATCAGCATTCTGGGGCAGAATCAATGGAGTTAACCCTCAATTCACCGAGGAAGACATCCTAAATTGCCTTCGAGATCAAGGCGTCGACGAAGTCAAAAGAGAAAAATACGCCATTGCCGCACGCGATAACAAAGGGAACACAATAAAAGCATGGAAAAATTCGGGCAGAGTGCGACTACGCTTTGACGCAATGCCAATCGCTGAAGTACGCATGGTTGGCGAGGTATTTAAGGTGACATTGTGCACAGGGTCTCTAATGCAATGTTTAAGATGCCATAAATATGGACATAGAGCCACAGATTGTTTAAGACGAGGAGATCCTACCTGCAGAAAATGTGGTAGTCCCGGGCATGAAATGTGGGAATGCCAAAATAAGGCTCGTTGTGCCAATTGCGGAGGTGCTCACGCATCTAATGATAACAGTTGCGGGGTTAGAAAGGTATATAAAGAAGCGGAACGACTAAAGCTCTGCGAAAAAGTGTCTGGACGCCTACCTGTCTCAGACGATTTTCCATCGCTTATCAGAGCGACACAGAACGCCAGCTCTGAGCCCGTTAAGGGAGATAAGTCTTACGCAGATGTCGCCAAACCAAGCACCGTTCAAGCACCCACACAAGTTCTACATAAAGATGGTAAGACTGTACTATGCAATCTCCCACCACCCACTGCTCCCAAAACACCATCTGATACAACAAAAAAACAGAGCTCAGAAAAGACAATAATAAAGTCACAGGCAAAAAAACAGATCATCAAATGACTCTTCACATATTGTCATTGCAATCCTAAAAATATGGAAGAAAATTAAACCTATGCTCTCCAATTGGCTAGATCATAATCCAGTTATCAAGACTGTCTTGTCATATCTCGAATCCGAGACTGGGATTGCTTTTTTAAAGACCGTTCTGGATGGTACTGATGACCCACAGCTATCAGCATTGCCCGGAACGGTTGATCAGAGTCCCGCGAAACCAACTTTAAATGACTAGCCAACAATATCAGAACACTCGAGACGTCACCGAGAACGACTCGGAAATGGCTTTACCCCTTTCCCAGACACCATATGTTTGCAACTACTGTGGTCAAGCTGTACGATCTTCTAAGGGCTTAAAAATGCACATAACACGTAAACACCCTCTGGCTCCTTGTCGAAGCCTCCGTACGAATCACAATCCGGGCCCGAGCAATGATATAGCCAACACATCAAACACTGATACGCAACCTGACGCAAAGTTACTAGTACAAGTCCTATCACATGCTCGCAGAAATTTAAGACTAGCCAGAATCATACCCCGGGGGGCTAGAGAAATCTGTGCTATAGCATACACGACAGCATTAAGCAATTTTAACACAAAGCTCGACCTTGAAAGTTGGAATAATCTTATGATGCTTCCGTCATTGATGTTTACACTGCCCCGCCAAAAAATTCAGGAAAAAACACTAACAAAAATTATTAAAAGTAATGTAGCACAAATAGGTTCTCGAACACTTCAAACTCTCCCTGATTCGATCACACCCAGCACAATCGGCAATAGGTTTCATATCACTAACGACCAACACAGCGTGCGCCAGGCAGAGATGAAATTAGCAGAGGGCGATATTCGTTCCGCTGCTCGATCGCTACTGTCCTTAGACACACTGGCACCCCACGATAAACATACCGAGTCAGAACTACGGAGCAAACACCCAGTTAGTCCACCCGGGTGTCAAGAACAGTTAGATCTTCTGCAACAGCCCGCCACACTAGACCTAGATAGAGTTGAAGGATCTCTCGTCTTTGATACCATTCGATCTTCCCCTTTGCAAGTGGAGCCGGTTTAGACGGCCTACGGCCTCGACATCTTCGAGACATGCTAAGCCAGACGATTCCATCTTCGGAGCGCTTACTAACCGAGCTGGGCATTTTTATGGCCAGAGTGCTAAATGGGGCTTTGCCATCGTTCTGCCAACCCGTTTTCTACGGTGCAAGTCTAACTGCCCTCCGAAAGAAAGATAATTATATTAGGCCAATAGCATGCGGACTAACTCTACGAAGAACGGCGGTTTCACCCCATCAAATGGGTGTTGCCATTAGAGGAGGAGCGGAGGCTACTGTACACGCTACACGCGCTTTTCTGGAAGCAGAAGGACCGACAAAAGTACTAGTTAAACTAGACTTCCGAAACGCATTTAACACAATAAGGAGGGACAGAATTTTCGACGAAGTAAAGAGAAAAGCCCCACGACTCTATCCGATGATATGGCAGAGTTATAAAGATTTCTCAATCCTCGCTTGGAATGCAGATATAACCATAGACTCACAAACTGGCATTCAGCAGGGAGACCCATTGGGACCAGCTCTGTTCTGCCTCGGCATATCGGATCTGGTATCAAGCCTACAGAGCCCTTTCAATGTCTGGTACCTAGACGACGCTGTTTTGGGAGGTCCCGCAAATGTCGTGGCAAGAGATCTGCAAACTATACTGAACTTTGAGGAACCAGGAGGACTGACTCTCAATGCAGCCAAATGCGAGGTTGTAGCTGTCGGAGGCACCCTTCAAGATCAGGCGCAAGCTATACAAGAAATCATGGAAGCACTTCCTAGGGATATCTTGTGTAACTCAGGGTAACCTAGATGTTCTAGGTTCTCCCGTAATGGCCGAAGGAATCCCACGCGCTCTCGATGCTAAACGAGAGACCCTGGTAAAAATTCGCCCACGACTGACCAGTATGCACCCGCAGGTGGCTCTGTGTCTATGGAGACACAGTCTTGGCTCACCAAGATTTGTCTACATGCTACGAACATGTCAGACCTTGAAATACATGGAGGGATGAAAAAGGCAACCGCGGTGGCAGACGCCGCAATCAGGAGTCAACTCGATCCTGGCCCTCTGAGAGAGCACGTGAGCCAAAAACATCTTGACGCGTACAAAACTAAGAAGTCCGCGCAGGATATAATGAATAACCTTACATCAGCAAGAGAGCGTGCCGTCTTTCTAGCGGCTCAACATCCTTTCAGCGGGGGCTGGCTTCAAGCGCTGCCCTCCCGTCAGCTTGGTACCATGCTGGATCCAAACCCCTTCCGCATGGTGTCAGCTCTTAGGATAGGCGCCCCCGTCTGCCAGCCCTTCACGTGCCTCTCATGCGGCCAACCGGTTGACTCGGACGGTCTACACCCGTTAAGCTGTCTAAAAAGCCCCGGCAGACTTACAAGGCACGCTGAACTCAACGCCATAGTGAGAAGAGCTCTTAGAAGGGCAGGGATACCATCCACGCCCGAACCAGTAGGTCTTAATGGCAGCAGTGAGTTGCGACCTGACGGGGTCACCATCCCGCTGTGGTCGCACGGAAAATGCCTTGTATGGGATGTAACGGTTTCATGCACGGCGGCTTTATCATATTTACGCCACAGCGCAGTCGAATCGGGATGGGTAGCAGAACGTGCGGATTCTGAAAAACGGAGGAAGTATCTAGAACTATCTAGAAGCTACCACTTTGCACCCATTACATTAGAGACACTCGGCCCCATCAGCACAGGTACAGCAAAACTCCTGCAAGACATCGGAAAACGAATCGAAGACGTCACGGGCGATCGACGCGAGGCCATGTTTTTGAGACAGATGATGTCTTTGGCCGTGTGTAGAGGAAACGTGGCTTCTATTATAGGCGCCATGAACTGACAGAAAGCGAACAGAGCAGGATCAACATGATTTAAACGTTCATACCTCACAATTGTATGAACTAAATAATAATAATAATAATAATAATAATAACAATAACGTAACACCACCACTTACTGGCTGATTTTAATTCTATAGAAAGCAGTAACATTTGTATCTTTGTATATCTGGCTGTCAGACGGCCCTGTGGTGAAGATGGTAATGACGTTCCTCTCCCAGCACCGAGGGTGTCGCAGGCAGAGCTGTCACAACAACAACCCCAGCAACAACAACCCCAGCGACAGCAGCAAGTGGGGCTGTGCACGATGCAGGAGTCGAACGTCGCCGCCGATTCGAGCCCGCTAGACTTGACGGAGTGCTGCGGTGGCTTTGGTAGCCGGAATAGCGGTACCCGTTTGTTTCCACGCTACAATCAGCGTCCGTTTGACTGCCTTGAACGAGGTACGACATGCGTAGCGTAGTCTGCCGCGTTCATGTGCGGAAAAGATTACTCGCTACAGACACAACTACTCGTGTTCGTATGCTGTACGGTGCTGTAGTTGCATTCTAGCAGGTCACATAATGATGATGATGCTGTTGGTGATGATGATAACAATAATCTATTCAGTAGGCTATTAGACTTCATATATCAGTTCGGTATTGTTACACAAATATGTGTTCAATAAGTCTCGAGGAAAACGGCATTCGTTTCGTTTTACCTTGAACCAGCAGAATATGTTGTATATGTATTTGTCCGAGCAGTATCATTGCACCCGGCACCCGAATAGCTGGCGCTGACCTTACACGTGTCACGGTATCGTGATCCCACTTACAAAAATGGTTGCACGCATCTGATGGTGGCTTTTCGGTGGCGACTGGCTCGCTCTCAACTGAGCTTTATTAGAAGAAGGCATTGCAGGTGTTGATCAAAGTGGATCACGTACTAAGGTCATACGCACACTTGAACATTTGCCATAACCAGCAGCCACATCTCGACTTGCACTGTGTCTAACCTGTGCTGCGGTTCAACTTTCATCGATCAACCAATCAAACAGCGTAGAGCGTCTGCTTATGAAAGTTGAAAAGTTGTGCCTTCCAGAGCAATAATAAAAACAGTGAAAGAAGAGAAGGAAGTTCTGAGAACTGTACTCTGCCCTGCGAATTTTGTGAAGCCGGACTGCCAAATTACCAGTCGAACCACATTTTTTTGGCGGAAAGGAAGAAAACACACCAACACAGTGGCCATGAACTAATTTCCCCAGTGAACGTGGGCACAAACAAAATCGGCACTACATTACTCCAGATGAGTAACTTTGTTTGTATGTGTTACTCTGCTGTGTGGCAGCACAACTTTATGTTTACCGTGTGTTACCTTGATGATTGCTCTGATAATGTTGTTCCGTGACACAAAATTGTGCTTTAACTTAAAGCCTAAAAGTAATTAGTATCATACTTATGAGCGGAGCAAGCTCGTTTGTGACCTACAAGCCCTGCTATGGGAATTGATCGAAAACGCTTCTTCCTTATCGACGGTAAATCGATTCAAGATATAATATATCTTTAATTAGGCCTAACTGTGCTTAACATGCTAGTTGCGCCGATTTGTCTTTCGCTACGCTACGGAAACAGCGACGTCCGGGGCAAGCACACAGGTTATGCTATGCGGCCTGCCTACACGTCTGATGCAGTCGACAATCCGAACCGGTATCAATCTGGTGCTCCAAAAATGCCCACTGCCTGTGCTCGAACATTTGATCTGCGTCGAAATTCGCCATTCTGAAGGAACATGTCTGTTCCGGTTCGACAACTACGCGTAAGTTGCTAGCGTTAACGTTGCCACAATTTTTGCTGGAATTACTAAAAAACTACATTTTCTCAAGGGATTTATTTTTTCATTCATTCTATATTACACCTGGCTGTGTGGGACATGACCCTAGCGAATGGATGTTACGCCGCTGAGACCCATACTCACTAAACGCACCTTTTCCCTTAACTTCATTATCTGATGACCCACATCGCCATAGAACGGTGCTATGGGCCGTCAGAAGAAGTGTCGAGTGCCCAATCGGATCACTTGGCCGGGATCGCTCACGGGTTCCTCCAAGTCTGTCATGCGCACTTTGTCCCATCCCTTGTGAGCCCGTTTAATTAAAAGTTGCGTTTTCTTCAGCCGCATCGACCTCAAGAATATTTTGCTTCTTCTTACATCTTCCTAGCTTTGTTTTTAGCATCTCCTGTGCTACTTCCGTTTCCACTTCCCATACCAAAGTCGAACCTAGGATATACTCCATGAATTATTTGAAATCATTTCGCGGGCGTCCTGAACTTCGGGATGGGTTACTACCGCTTTGGACCATCTCTCGCGAATATGTCTAATCGCCGCGGTTCTAGCTTTTTTCCATGCCTGGTACTTAAGAAGTGCGTGTTGCGGAGTATCTTTTTGGGCTTTTTTTTGTAAAAAGGTCATGTTTCTGATAGGTATTTTTCTTCCTATTCTGTAGAAATATGATTAAAAGTTACCATGCTCCCGTGATAACCTGTGTCAGGTAGAAGCTAAGGTCTTCTCTCGGTCTTGCTATTCATGTCTGTTCGTTTAGCAGCAGTTTGCTTAACCTTCTTCCGGGTGCACTAGAGGAAATGGCGTCCTTGGCTTGCCAGTTTTCTATAGTGGCGTTTCTCTCTTATCTTTTATCGCTCTCTGTGAATATGCCAATATGCCACAGGCGCTGTCTCTCGGATGCTTTGAGGTCCCAGAATAAATCTTCATGTATATCCGGGAGTTTCCTGGTAATAGCGTTTGCCGCCTTAGCTGATGCTTTTTCCACAGTTCTCGTTATGCATAAGCTCGTTATGGACGTATCCAGCGTGACCCAAAGCTAAGCGGGCTTCTTTCACGGGACCTTGATTCTCTGCTCGACGACCTGTATGCGCAACGATCGAACTCTTGTCTTGCCAGTGAGGACGATGATCTCCCTTTTTTTCTGGGACGAGTGCCAGCTCGCGGCCTAGATTCACTTCGCCATTGAGTGCACAGATTTATTGCAGGCAAATTAGCTGAACGTGTTGTTCTATTACAGTCGTTTGAGACCGGAAACTTGCCAGCACGGTTGAAGGATACGGCGGTATTTCCTCGATTCAAGAAAAAGGTTGAACAAAATCGCGCAGCAAATTACAGGCCGATATTTGTTGTTGATTATATCTCAAAGGTCATTGAGAAGTTGGTGTTGTTCAGGCTAAATCGACACTTAGAGTCGATTAATTTCCTATCATCCAACCAGTTCGGCTTTCGCAGGGGTAGGTCGACTGACCTAGCGCTGGCCCACTTATGGCAGCGGGTGTCTGATTCGGTGGAGACAAACAAGTTTTGTCTTGCGGTCTTTCTTGACGTGTCGGCTGCTTTTAATTGTCTTGATCATTCCTTACTGTTCTAGATGCTCGCTCAGCTCGGCTGCTCCGTGCCGGCTGTTGCTTGGTTTAGGTCATATCTCTCAGGACGGAGGCAAGTGGTTCGAGCTGACCAAATAGAATCCTCGTGGAAACAGGTTTATATAGGTACCCCTCAAGGTTCGGTTCTCGGGCCTTTTATGTTTCTTATCCTTCTGAATTCTATCCCATTAAGAATTCAGGGGCTAAATCTTGGTTCTACTATAGCTTTTGCTGATGACACGACTAATCTACGGAGTTAATAATCGTAATTTTTGTGCACTTTTGGTTTAGTTAGCAACGCCGATAAAACACATTTTGTAGTAATTCGCTCATCACCGAGGCATCAGGCATTGCCTAACAACCAACTACTCGAGCTACCAAACATTAAGCTCTCGCAGACAGCCAAGTGCCTGGGGCTCGTTCTCCAGGAAAATCTGAAGTGGCATCCCCACATAGAATATATTGCACCCAAGTGCTATGCTGTTATATCGGCGCTACGCAGAATGAAATTAATTGGGGTCCCTACACAGGGCTTGCTTCTGGTGTACAAGGCCGTGTTCTTACCGGTACTATGCTATGATATCCTTCTCTGGGGTGGTGGATATGACGGAATTCTCCGGAGGGTCAAAGTAATTCAGAATGATGCACTTAGAGCAATTTTTTCTAGGAGACGGAGCGATTCGGTCTATGATTTATTTACTCTATATAGCATACTCAAGGTGGAAAAAATCCACTAATTCCTACCTCAAATCGGACATCCCCTAGACGTGCAACAACGTTCGCAGTGCCCTCAGTGTCCTTGAAGACTAGTCAACACTCACTTGCATGCCGCCTGCCCGAAACTTGGACATTTTCCTAAAAATATTAGATGCCTCACATTGAAGCACCTCTTTGCTCGCGAAGTAAAAAATTGCTTTTAATTTCTCAGTCTGAATCGGGCTGGTGATCTAGTTATATCCTAAATCGGGGTTATTAGTGCTTTTTATAAGGGATCATCTTCCCAGATTAAATTTGTTTTTAATTTTTCAGTGTGTTTTTACCTGACGTCGTTGTGTATTATATAGATGCTGTATGAGTGTATCAATTCACTTGCGCGTATATGTGAGCGCGTGTTGCCTCACCTAATGCTGTACACTGTAACAAACGCTGTATAGACATCCTGGTGATGATGCTTATTGTGACTATGTATTATGTAATTGCGCTTATTCAAAGCATTCTTTGAAATATTGTTGAGTGTGACTTTTGTCTCGGTGATTGATTTATTTTGTTACCATTTTTATTTACCGATAACTTAAGCATTGCAAAATGCAGTTCCGTTGCATAAACCACGTTTGAAACTTGAAACTTGAGTCATGGAACGTGCAGTTTTCCGGACCTCATTGACCATCTACCAATTCCTATTCACCTTTATATATATATATATATATATATATATATATATATATATATATATTGCGGTAGTTGGGCGAAAAGTTACAATACAACTTATATTGTTACTATAGTTAAGCGATCGTCCCGAGGTCGGTGTCCTCTTGTCCCCCAAATTTGTGTTGGGTACATTGTTGCTCGTGGTCTTCGTTAGTGATAGTGCTGTTTTTGTTGCTGTTGCAGCTGCTACTGCCGCCGCTATTGTTGTTGTTGTGTAGATTGCGCTAGCACCTGTGAATATGAAAACAATATGATATATATATATATATATATATATATTCGTATGGATTCGATCGAGGTGGTCCGCTATCTCTGTTCATTACCTGGGCGCCGGCGGTGGTCTCGACAATTTGCGCACTGTCCTTGGTGCGACTCACTTCCTCATCTCTTACAATATGCCTGACCGGCGGCTGACTGAGGAGGATACGGCCAGTAGGCGGGTACGTCTCCAGGGTTGCGTATTTTATGACATACGCGTAATTTATATATCTTACTATTTATTTAATTTTATTATGTTTATATATATTCAATTTATTAAAATGTATTATATATACATATTATATATTTATGGAAAGACTGATTAGAATTTATTATAGACGCCAAATTTATTATTGACCTATATATCATTGCTGTACATACACATGGCGCATGATGTCATACATAGTCAGAAACAGAACGGCAACAAAGGCCAAAGCCAACTATGCCCGCAAAAAATACCAAGGCAAAATATATCTACGTATAGATTTATATACACATATTTAGATTTGCATTTCGCATGGGTCTGCCATAATTCTGCCAAACAATGCATGCTGCCCCGTCACATAATATGATTTACCGGTACCAGTGCGGTTGGCACAAATTTTAAGATCTGCGACATTGATAGACATTGATTACATTTACGTAGAGCGTCCTACGGCGACGGCGTTGTTGTTGTTGTCGTCGTCGTCGTCGTTCGCTGTGTTCGTATTTGTTGTAGGTTTTTGCCTTGTTACAACCTGTCTTACAACCTTGTTGCTCTTATTGTTGTTGTTGTTGTCGTCGTATCAACAGCACAAACAACAATAACATTGTTGCTGTTGCTGTTGTTGTTTGTGTGGTCGATACAAGTTTTCCACTGGCGGTCAGCAAGATTTTTCCTTTCGCACTCGCATAGTATGGCTCCCGACTATATTCACCGTCACCATATGTGGTGTCTGACTACCACTAGACGTCATACGAAAAAAAAACGACGTCATACTTGTGTAAACGGTGTCTCGGCTTTGACTTTGCGAGTCGCGAGTTAGCTTGCTGTCGTTGTTGACGATGATGAGGACGACGATGCCGTGACGAATAATGGGACACGGTGTTATTATTATTATTATTATTATTATTATTTGATAAGCGGCGTCGTGATGAAGTTTTGGCCATTATTCCCTGGCTACGCCGCCGCCGCCGCCTCCTCCACCTTCAGCACCACCGCTAGACCTGCAAGACCTGCACAACCGTGGCGGCGTTTCTCCGTCCACCAGCCCAACAGCGAAGGCGTTCGGTAAGTAGCCGCCTGGTTTGCCACTGATGACACAGATGCCTATAGACGACTATCACTTCTTCTTATGAGTGTCTCTCATGAGCCCCGCCATGGCAAATTAACGTAGAATGCGCCCGTCATTTCAACAATAGCCCTTCGAAAAAAAGTTCAGAACGCATGGCTGGCCTGCTGCATCCCTGGGCGTGACATGCTCACCAAACCTCTAGGCTGACTCGGGGCTCCTCTCGCCGAACTGCAATATGCAACGAAAACTAGTTGCTGGAACGTAATTGTAATGCTTTTGTTTTTTTTTTCATATCGAGTTACTCGTAAATTAAGTTCTTCCTAGCTGATACGTATAAGGAAATGTATGCCTGTGCCACCCAACTGTCTTATTTTGAGGCGTCTCTGTGAGCTTGAAGCTCTGCTTTGGCATGCAACTCATCATCTGGTGTGCCATTTCGAAGGACATGCTTGTCCGACAGTAGAGAGAACCGTATGCAAATATGGTTCTGATAAAGTTTACGACGTCAATGATTTAATTGACCAGGTATAAACTATGATGCTGTCTGAAAGTTGGCTGTTAGACAACTGAATAGTAGTCTAATAACTATAGTTAGTTTGATGGCTGAGGGGTATTCGTAGATTTGGAGTATTTGCTCGTGAAACGCTGGTTGTTTGGGTAGTGGTTCTTTTGACAGCTAGATCGCCATCATTTATCGGCCATCCTCGGAGTGCTTATAATGATAATTTAGTTGCAGGTTTAGTGAATTTGTAAGTCCCATACTAGGCACGCTAGTTACTCGTTACGTGTGTACATCAAGCATTGCCGAAACTTTCCTAAACAAAACAACCGGAATAAAGCCAGCCATTGTTATCAAAGCGGCAGCGTTGCTTATTGGCAGCGGCGAAATTACGCAATTAGGCGTTCGTCGGTTTGGATTGAGAGGACTAATGATTGATTCTATTTGGAAGTTTTATTAGAACGGACGTACTAAAACGCTGCGATTTCTGCTGTTTACGAAATTTAGAACTCCACAGAGATAAGAAAGACACCTTACTACACAGTATGAAAATGATCCACAGAGTGTGGAAAACTGAATCATAAACTAGATAGCATCGAACGCTAAAACGCGCGTTTGTTTCAAAATCTATTCATACTGACTTTAACTACGACATAACTGAACTACATATATATATATATATATATATATATATATATGTGTGTATATATATTTATATATATATATATATATATATATATATATATATATGTGTGTATATATATTTATATATATATATATATATATATCTCGACGTGCTTAAAAGTAACAGTAGAGATCCCGCAGAAATTTATTTAGCGTCGTCTGCGCGCGGTCGAAACGACTCGAAGTAGCAATAGAGAAGCAATGACTTAACCACAGGTATATCTTCAATGCACCGAGGGCCGGACATATTAAGATATCTAGGGTTTCCCCAACAGTCCTTTGAGCAGCATGGCCGCTGACTCTCTGCGAAGAGAAAGCGGTATGGTTTCTCTCTGTTGGCTGGTCGACGATTGCTATATGCTGGTACTTCATCTCTCTCTTTCGCTAGAACATGAGCGTTTGCAAATCATACTTTCCACATCAGAGGAGTGTAGTGTCTTTTATATGGGAATAGTTTTAGGATCGGCAGCTAACAGCATCCAGTATCATCACAGAACTCACAAACCCACCAAAACTAGGGTTTCTTCCCACTGACACTTTGCGGACAGAATTGCGTAGCATTACTTCGACACTGACCAGAGGCACTGCAAGTGAGAACTCCTTGCATTTAACTAGAGCTAGGTTAGTGAGACGGGCAGGTGAGCAGCTAACGAAGACCCCCAAAACACGGGACTTCGTACTGCTCATTCTCCTAGACGTCAAGAACGCCTTTAACTCGATGAGCTGGAAAGTGGCAATGCAAGCGATGGAGCGCAAGGGCATCTCGCCCTACCTTCGTCGAATCATAGCATCGTACCTGTCGGAGAGAGGCCTGCTGGCCGGCGATCAGAGCTACGCAGTTACTGCAGGGGTCTCGCAAGAATCGGTTCTGGGACCGGTCCTGTGGAACCTCGCCTATGACGGGGTTCTCGAGCTGCAGGGTCTGCCTAGGGGTGTCGAGATGGTCGGTTATGCCGACGACTTGGCCCTTCTGGTCACGGCCCGTAGTACGGGAGCACTAGAGTCAGCCGCCAATGAGGCCTTGCTGATGGTGACAGACTGGATGGAAGACCATTCATTAAAACTGGCACCGCACAAGACTGAGGCGCTGTACCTAACAGGCAGAAAAATGACCAAAAACATACAGGTCGAAGTAGCAGGTCACCCAATTGTTTTGGAAAAAAAGGCAAAGTACCTCGGGGTGATACTCGACAAGGGACTGACTGGCGCAGCGCACATACAGCACGTGTCAGCAAAGGCCCAAGAGGTGGCCAGCAATCTGGCGCGCCTGATGCCAAGAGTCGGAGGAGTTGGAGAAGAAAAGCGCCGCCTTTTGGCAACTGCTGCAGAATCCGTCGCCATTTACGGAGCACCGGCATGGGCAGACAGGGCACTTAGGACGGCATGCAACAGGAGAAAGCTGAGGTCGGCGCAACGGCCGGTGGTCATAAGTGTCTGCCGCGCATTCCGTACCGTGTCGACTGAGGCACTACTTGCCGTGTCCAAGATGATGCCATGGGATTTGCTGGCCGGGGAGCGAGCAGAACGAGCGCTGAACGGTGATCTAGACTCCACACGGGGTCGCTCCGTGATAAATTCACATTTTATACCCGAAAGGGCTAATAATGATTGCGTTTGTTTATCTTTAAAAACATAAAAGATAAACAAACGCAATCATTATTAGCCCTTTCGGGTATAAAATGTGAATTTATCACGGAGCGATCCCCCTGGCACGGAGGCTGGTGGGAAAGAATGGTACAATCGGTGAAACGACCCCTTCGTAAAGTACTCGGCACGAATATTCCCAACTTCAGAGTTCTAGCCACACTTTTAACGGACATTAAGAACATGGTGAACCAAAGACCGTTAACTTCAGTATCATCCAGCATAGATGATATAAACGCACTCACGCCAGCAGACCTAATGTACGGATACAAAAATAAAGCTGTTTTTCCAGAAACGTCCCGACTACCAAAGGACCCCTCCGAATTCTCAACAATAATCTTCTCAAAGCGTTGGAAGCACCAACAATCCATACTTAGTGCTTTCTGGAAGCGTTTCAATAAAGAGTACTTACAGTACCTACGAACCGCTCACACAAACCAACCTATCGACCGCAGACCCTTGAAAGTCGGCGACTTGTGCATACTAAAAGACCCCTCACCCTCCAGAGCTTTTTGGCCTCTTGGTCGCGTCATTTCTCTATCAGGGGGGAGAGGACGGACCTTAGACAAAGGTCCTGTACTGTCAGGATGGCCTCAGGCCTCACATTACGCCGACCAATACAGTTACTTTATAAACTAGAGGTAGATTAATAAATAATAATTTAAAAAAACACATATATATATATATATATATATATATAACATGAATACATATACACTTGAACATTGTTGCTCCACCCCACGCTCAACGACCACAGCACTTGACACGAAACGATGGCTACACTGCACCACCGTTTCCAGGGGGAGTGTGATGAACACTATGTGAGTCGTGTTCTTCTTAACGCAACACCCGCTTCACCCTCTATTGGCGCGGGTGTCAGAGCGGCCGTGCAAGAGAGACGCTGAGAGAAAGAACATGCTAGAAGCCGCTAGCACGCGTAATAGAACACTCTCGAAGCTATCAACACGTGTAATAGAACACTCAAGAGCAGCTATACTTTGGACTCTTGGCAGAAATAATGGGTGAGGGCAGCAGCTCCTGGGGGGGTCACCAAGGGTCGCTGGACCAAAAGTCTGATCCCGGACCTACGGCAATGGTACGATTGCAGACACGGCGAGCTATCTTATTATGCGTCCCAGGTGCTGACCGGCCACGGTCAGTTCCAGACGTATATGGTTAAGATTAACAAAGTTCAAGTTTTGTGAGTCCCACACTAGTCACTGGCTGTGGTGGCGCATGTACATCACGATTCCCGTAATCCCCCATATTAATGCTGAGAGGTTTCAGCATATAAAAAAAGAGTTAGGCTAGTGATGACCCATCTCGTACCCTATGCGATTATCGAATATGGCATATAGTATGCATTATGAAATCTACACACGCCATACATTAGGCGCGATAAACAAATGATGAATAGTTACGGTATATGAACGTGGTTTAACGTGGACATCAAAAGACTACTCATAGTGGAATAGGCATCAGGTAGCCGAGCTATATATATAGAACGTTGACGTGGTATCTGATCTCGGTAAGATCCGTCGCTTACTAAGCAATGCTAGTGGTCTCGCGGCCGCGTGCAAGTGTGGCCAGGAAAAGATGTCATCGTTTATTCATCTCATCATAACATTTACTTATCAACTATTAATAGAAGTTTATCTCTTTTCTCGATTCTTATCACTGTCTTTATTGTCAACGCGACGGTACTGCCACAACTCCTTACTTCTACGTCAATGTGTCGTGATGAACGGTGCGTTTCATGACCAACAACAACCACCACAACCACCACCACAACAACAACAATAGTTACAACAACAACAACATCAGCAGCAGCAATAGCAGTAACAGATCAACAATAACAACCGATTGGTAGATGATTAATGCTATTCGTTTTGACTTTCGTCGAGTCGCCGGTTCCACCAATAAATTGGCTTTCGTTGTTGCGGCTGTAGGATAACAACAACAACAGACAGAGAGCAAAGCAACAAGTTTACTCTAACTAGTCAATAGGAATTGCACCCAACGGTTTTTTGGCCTGTTTATAACGATATGCGAATCGGGCGGCGCGGCCGATCTGTCGCTTAGCGGTGGGTAGTTGGGTGGGTGAGAGCGTGGCCGCACGTGCACGTCGTATGACGACGTCAATACGAGGAGTAGCGAGAGTAGCACAACAGTAAATGTAGAGAGAGTATATGCCGAGAGGGCAGGCGGCGTATGCCAGCCATGCTTGCTATATATAAATACCCGTCGTTGACGGGAGACAACAGAGCGAGGTCGTGCTGGAACTTGCGGTCGCGAGACGGAACTTCGAGACGCTGCTATCGTAACGACGGTGACGAGCAGTTAGGTAGGTGGTACCAATCAATCGATCCCTGTTTGTTGTGCACTAGACGTTGGGAAGCTCGGGAAGGCTATTCGTATTCTAATTGCTATCTTCTTTTCTATGTTATCCGTTTCAGGAGAACAAAACTCCGACGAAAGTATTGACTGATGCTGTAGTAGTAGTACAACCAACGACATACCACGAGGTCGTGAGAGCCGCAACGCCTGGCTGAGGGTCTTAAGACTGCCATCGCGCGCTTTATACAGCTCAGTCGAAACTTTTTCGCCGTTGTCGCCGTCGCAGTTGTTCCTATCGTCTTTTTTCTCGCGACCGCACAAGTTCATACCAGTCAGCTAGGTTCCTACAGCGCAACAACAAGTTAGTAGTAATACACTCGCTGGACTGTTTGAAGTGTACGGCCGGCGTCGTTGTGTATAATGCTGCTGTAATGTGCATGTCATGGTGGTTGTCCGCGTTGCTGCTGCGCGGTTGTTGTTGTAGTTGTTAAACTTTGCGTCTTGTAAATAGATGTCTGTTATTCGTCACTGAGGTCGTAGTTCTTAGTAGTTTGTAGAGGTATTCGTCACTGAGGTCGAAGTTAGTTTGTAGGGATGATGTAGGTATCTGGTATATTTTTGTTCAATATTTTAATACAATTATGAGAGAGAAGTATTGATACAAAGTATTCTACGCATTGCTATTGTCGGCTAGATCGATTCATGGCAGTTATCGGGCGTACTGCATATGGTTGAATATTTTTCTATTTTGCTTAGTCATGCTTTAATGCTTAGTCATGTTTGGTGAAGTGTAGTGTTCGATGTTATATATATATATATATATATATATACATATATATCGCTAGCGTCCGTTGTGCATTTTCGCTAATATACGAGGTTCTAATGCGTGGTGTTATTCAACCACAGCCACCATCGATATATATCTATATATATAGTATTATCGAACGCACATATATATATATATATATATATATATATATATATCGATGGTGACTGTGATTTATTACTACCACGCATTAAAGCCTCGTATATTAGCGAAAATGCACAACGGGCGCTAGCGGCAAAGTGGCAAAGTACTCGGTAGTGGCTGTGATATATGAATACTACGCATTAGAGCTTAAATAGAAGTCATGATGACATGTCATATATATTGAGTAAAGTTAGATTTTGATCATACATGCTTCGTACGACACGATGCCTCATATATATAAATATATATCGCTGGTGGTTAATACTAAGCATTAGAGACAGAGTAGTAGACATGATGACGTGTCATATATCATACATGCCTCATACGGCACCTATACCTTTTGGGTTGACTCTCAGCCAAAAGTTAACGTCCATGGTACTGCTTTTCGCATTGCTTCATAGACGGGCCCCCTTTAAATACAAATGTGCAATGGTGGGGCTCGAACCCGCGCATTTATGTGTCTCCCCCGGTCGCGAGGCGCAGACGAATGCAACTATGACTAGTGCATCTACCGGGGTGTCGCCGGTTCGATCCCTGTTGTTGGTCGAATTTTCTTTGATCGTGCTCATTGAGAATAGATGATAAAGCATACCACTGAGAGTCAGCGGCCATACTACCACAATGACTGTTGGGGAAACCCTAAATACATTAACATGTCCGACACTCGGTGCGTTGAACATATTCATACGGCACCTCTAACGATATATGTGTATATTAAAAAACATTTTACAATGCACAACGGACGCTCGTAGTGGCAAAGTGGCGGGCCTGCGCTTTTTTAGTTACAGCCTTACGAAATGCTCGATGATGATGATCTTGTTGGTACAACCTATGGTTATACGCGTCAGAGCTATGATGATCTTATTGCTATAACCTTCAGAGCTGGATGGGCCGTTAGGATGACGTGTCCTTGCTAGCAGTGATGATGATGATGCCGTTTTGAGTTGGCGAAGGTGAGGCTACGACGCGCCAGCAGCCGCAACAGCGGCAGCCGGTATCCGCCGGTATGTAGGTAGCGGCTTCTTCAAGACAGGCGACCGCCGACAGCGGCCACCTGCCCGCCGTTGCAGCGGCCGACAGCGGGAGACAGCGGATGTCTACCCGCCGACGCAGCGGCGGCGGCTGCTGCTGCTACTGCCGCTGCTGCCGCGGCTGCTTGGTTGTTATTTAGCGGGTCCGCGCGATATGCTAATTGCATTGAAGTTGTTAACCAGATGACGGTGATTCGTAGTTCAAGTAGCGAACAATGGTGATGGTAGTGGTGGTGGTGGTTTGGTAACGTACGATAGCAGCTGGAGCAGCGGCTCCTTTCCTGACAGCTAGCTGTCGATTTATTGTCGGCTGACGGCGAGTCCCTCACTCGTTCAAGCTGTTAGAGGGAGTTATAGCGAGGAGTGTTGTTAGGAAGTTCTAGGCGAGGGAAGTAAAGTTGTTAGAAGTTGTTTGAGTTGTAGGCGTCGAGGAAAGTAAAGTTGTTAGAAGTTTTTAGCAAGCTATAGCACGGAAGACTACGGCAGTCTATTGGTGTCTAGATCAACACTGTGGCTACTAGATCTCACCTTCTGAGCGGCCACCACTGATGGTAAGTTCGTTTTTGATATCTAGACGATGGTAGCTTAGAATTCAAATGGGCTCCCTTTTGCAGCATCAGCAGCAGCGGCACGTCGCCAGCCATTGCGGAACGACAACGCTTACCCAGACTATAGTGAATAGGTCGGCGAGAATAGAACTTATATATAATATATATATATATATATATATATATATATTGGACGCGGTAGTAGTGTGCGATACAATTCTGTTAAGTGAGCGCAAATGCCAGAAAATAGCACGTTTTCTATGTTCATTTGCATCTGATGATTAAATGACTCAGTATTCGTAGTCTTACCTATATTGAACGACAGCTTTCTTTTAGTTAAAACATGTTTTAAGATCTCCTTAAAAATTTTATTTTAATTGCAATTAATTCTACTATTAAAACGTCTGATTTAAGGCTTCTGACTCTGCAATCTCCACGTCAATCTTGAAATACGAATTCGTTTAACCAATTGACTTCGTCTTTTCTCTGTCTTCGGCGTTCGTTTTTGCAGAGTTGCAATGCCCGTCTCAGATTTCAACGCCGGCAGCCTTATGAGCGACCGTAGGAGCACAGCCATCCTTCCGACCCCCGCAGCCGTCGATTTTGGCGCTATTGCGGCCGCCGTCGCCCCCGATACCGCCCAAGCCACTTACCCCGGACGATGTGCGCGCACGAATTAGAATCATGAGAGACTCTCAGCAGTTCCTAGAGTTGTTTCGATTCGTAAAAAAGCATCGCCTGTCGACAGCTAAGTTTACGCAGGCCGTACGAACAGCGCTGTTCAGGCTGCGAATAAAGAGACGGGCCAAAATAATGGACAATGCGAGCAATCGTATGATCGTTTTCTATGTAGCGAAATTTGGCACACCATATGAGCTTCGTTTTCTGGTGAAGTTCTGCGGGGTCCGCCTGGCACAGTGGCCTCGACCGCAGTATGCACAACTCGTGTACCCGACACGTGTGGCGATCGCGCGCCGCCACACCAGCATGCTGGTGGAGCTCGTTCTGAACGGGGGTGGGGTACCGCTCGAGGATGGCAAATCGCCTTCCGTTCTTCACGAGCTCTTCAACGAAAACGAAGAAGATCCGGCCAGAGCGTTGCCTTTGCTCAACGCCTACATGTCTTTGGGCGGGTCGGCGGAGGCGCTAAGATCGCTACTGAGGCCGCTCGTCAAGCACCGCTGGTGGAAATTGGCTGCTCGGGTCAATTGGCTATTGGTTTTTGCAGACCCCGGTCGTGATGGTGTTCACTTGATGGTGCCGGCCGACGATGTGTTGTCAACGATGTCACCGATGGTGCCGACGTGGTGTTACCGAGAAAGCTTTCGTCGTTAAATATTCTCGTTCCCACCACCAATGATCTTCTGATGACCACGGTATGAAACGTTTTCGTCGCTCGTTTATTCTTCTACAACTTGTAGCTCATTGAGAATAGATTATAAACCATACCACTGCTGAGATTCAGCGGCCATACGGCCACAAGGACTGTTGGGGAAGCCCTAGATATCTTAACATGTCCGGCCCTCGGTGCATTGAAGATATGCCTCAGGTTAAGTTTCAAGCCCGTTGGAGACGGAAGATAGTCTAAAAGAGTTTTATTTTATAATCAGGTGCAGGTATTTCGTCGTAGTGGTGGTTGGTGATCCTGGTAGTGGTAGTCGTGATCTGATCTAATCTAGTCGTGTGTAGATGCTAAGGTTCGCGTTGAGCTACTGGGCTTCTCCGCTGCTGCTGCTGCAGAGTGCTTTAAGTAGTAACAGCTCTCCGGCAGCGGCCGATCTGCAACCACTTTGGAGATCACCGCCGCCTCTCGACTGTTTTTTTTCTTCCACAGACATCGTCTGCGGTATCTTGATTATTATTGCTTCAGGAGTGTCTGATTAACTTGCAGGTGCCCTGCCGCCGGATCAGGCCTGTCAGGATCAGCGGCCTGGTGGCGCTGTCGGAGTCAGCCAGAGCACCTGCCAGCCGCAGTGAGGCTCTGCTGATCGAATAGTAGTAATCGCGTTGGCGCGGCAGGAAGGCAGGAAACAGGCGGCAGGGATCTCCTAAGTGGTTGCAGATCCGCCGTTGCTGGCAGTCAATCATCGCTCGCATTTCGTCGAGAAACAAAAAACAAAAACCATGTGCGTTGAAACAAAAACCAACAACTACAACTATGTGCGTTGAAACAAAAACCATCTACAACCATGTCCAACACGAAGTTTTGTCAAGTTTTATTGAGAAAAATGTCAAAACCATTAAATAAGCAATGGTCACGAACGAGTAAACAGTTCGAAAGCAGGATTGTGTAAGGAACCACATTGGTTGGTCATCTCCGAAGTGGTTTTATTAGGCGACACGATAGAAACAATATCGCGTCTCTTCGGTTGCACAACTCTGCTGACAACGAAAACCGCTTCATCGAAAATAATGCCATAAACTCGACAGTTAGAGTTGTCATACATACATCGATGTTTTATTAAAAATTGTCATCAAATGGCGATGATGCTTTATTCATAATTTCGTATTCGTCTCATGATAGATCCAATGTATGGGTCTAAACTGGTTGCTGAAGTAACAAAGCAATAAACGAAGTCGACGAATTTTATTGAAAGTGACAGTGGTGGTCGTCTTTTTGGAAGTGGTGACGGTTGTTTATTTAGTTTATATAAGGTGCTTGGTTTACTGCAACTAGTTTGCCTAAGATATATTAAAGATTTATATGTTCCATTGGGTGCTTGGTTTACTGCAACTAGTTTGCCTAAGATATAACGATTTATATGTTCCATTGGGTGCGGGTTTGAGCCCCACCGTTGCCACATTTGTATTTATGTGGGTCCGTCTATGAAGCAATGCGAAAAGCAGTCCCATGGACGTAAATCTTGGCTGAGAGTCAGCCCCCGAAAGGATTTTTTTTTATCCACTCTTCAGAACGAGAGGATAGAAAGTGGATTAGGTCCGGAATGGGTCAAGATATCAAGTAAAGATACTACATCTTTGCAATGATCGGATAGAACACATCAGATTTCTACAGATTAAATAAAGAACTTCGGCAGGGATGCTCTTACTCGGTTTTTGCTGTATTTTGAGGAGGTACCACGGCAGGTGTATCTGGGTTTTAAAATGGTATACAGTAGAGATGATAACATGTTATATCTTTAACCTTGAGCCTTGTTGTTTGCAGACGACATGGTGATTTTAGCGGAAGGTGTTGATCAAATACAAACATGTTAACAATATGCGAAGAAACGGCGGAAAAGATTGGACACGAGCTTAACAGAAAGAAATGTGCAAAAGTACTGTTTTCCGGGGATATCTGGGAGATTCCGCAAAAGGTACTGGCTTAGGAAATCTAATATAAAAACTTCTACAAATACTTAGGAGTTCAAATAGAACACACGCCAGATATTTTTTAAAGTTGAGCCTGCAACAAAAAAAAACGAGCTGATAAAATATTTTAAGAAAGAAGGCTTGTAGAGTCGCAACAGATTTATCTGACTAAGGAGCTTTGGAAAACCGCGTTTTTTTCAACAGTGGCATATTCTAATGCTATTGTGAGTTTAGATGCAAGCATGGTAGACAGTCCTGACACGATACAACGGGCAGTTTTGGCCAGCATGCAAAGCAAAGTAGGTACTCATGTGCAGCACAGTTTATCGAAGGCGAGTTTAGAGTTTCACCCTCCGGGCAAGGGAAGCACAAGCAGTGATATGGTATAAGAGCCGTCCGAAAAATATAGCTACGGGTAACGAAGAACAAAACTGGGCGGCCAAACTGCTGATAGCAAAATGGACTGCGAACAATATAAACAAACGGAATAGGCGGGTAAAGTTCCTTGAACGCAAATGTGAGTGCGATAGGATGGCCTTTGAAGAATACGAGGTGATTGTAATTGAACACATAAACAAGAATGTGAAAAATAAAGTTGACAAAACAGCCGAGGATAGATGGAGCACATATATAAAAAAAAGTGCTCACCGTTGTCTTCACCGGCAACGGCTGCCGAATTCGTCGTCGGCAACGGCTGTTCCCTTGTGTTCCTTGAACATCTCCGTTGAACAGCTTCGTCACCATCCTGACGTAGTCACCTCGCCGTCTTCCTCTAGCTCCGTGCCTGGTGCCATTTCCTCGACGGTGTTGTTGGCCGGTCCATGGATCGCAGAACCGGAGGTGGGGGTGGCAGACCTGTGTGCATTGTTTGCACTGCCTTTTCTTTCTTACGGATCCTGTCGACTGCGCCAGTTGTAGTGTCCACCACCCCCATGACCGTTACGAGTTCGCCATTCGCGGAGTAGGTGAACGAGGTTCGGGAAGCAAAGGGCCGCCGGAAAGAAGCGGACCAAGGCCGTCGGCAGGGCGAGAACGCGGAACGGGTGGATCGTGCGCGGATGGAAAAGCCACGAGTACGGGACAGTCGAACAGGCCCTAACGGCCGCGTTACACGTGGAGAGGTGCGTCACGGAGGCCAGTATGGATTGCAGCACGACACGAGTTGGTGAGCGAGGGCCGGCGGAACGAAGCGGACCTAGGCTGGCGGCAGGGCGAAAACACGGAACGGATGGATGCCAGGCGTGCGGATAGACGAGGCACGAGTACGGGGCCGGAATGTGCCCGACAAACAAGTGAGGAGCTGAAAGTGTGGCAAGTTTGGCCATTTCGGCCGGAAGTGTACGAACGCGGCAGAATGTGCAGGCAATCGGCGTGGAGGAGCGGCCACGCTGGGATCGTTGGGCCAACGGCGAATGCCTGGAGGCGGCGGGAGGATGCACATGAGGATGAGCGAGCGCGAGTGGACGAACCGAAGTAGCACGCAGACGGGAGAAGAACGGCAGTCGGAACCTGGTTCGTGCGGTCGTGCCCGGCGACTGGGTCAGTATACGGAGGCCGGCCGCCGCCGGGTGCGCCACATGAAGACGACAGCGTACCGCTGTGGGTGGAGAAGTTTGTGGGTGAAGATGGGACAGAATTCAAAACAAGCCTGCGAAGGGGGGGAGAATGTAGGATAGCAGTGTCCGTTAAGCAGCGGGCATAGAAAGCGTCGGTTAGCGGCAATGCCGCAGCAAGCTAAATACATGGCGCCAATTAGAAGATGCCGCCACCCTACTAGCGAAGACGCGGGAAGTCACTAAATGCGCGGGCAATCTGTGAGTATACAAGGAGGCATGAGAATAAATGAGTTAGTAGTCGTTTGTTCGAGCAGGCAGGGGACGTGTGTTGCTTGAGCGAGGAGAATGGCGAACTTGTAACGATCGCCGCCCAGTCATGAGGGTGGTGGACACTACAGATTTGAATTGCGCCACAGTGACTAACTTCGTTACAATATTAATTATGCTTGTGTATACGAGCTTACTTTACCTTAGTACTACCGTGAATCGATTGATGAGCTAACGGCAGATATGTAACTTGCGAGGCTGCACTTCAACTGTAAATAATGTAATAATAAGCAAAGTTGTTAGTTACCAAATGTACGATTGTCTGTTAGGCTAAGTGAACTGGCAAACGTAAACTCAGTAGGACGGTATCAACAACACAAGAGGCTTAAGAGCGATGAACGACATTCGAACACGACGTACGTCTGGCGTGTAGCGTAGCCGAAGCAGAAAATGATCCTAATCCAAGCTTCATCGGTCTATTTATTCATTTAAAGAACGCCGTAGCGTTCGTCTAGTAATAACGTTAAAGACGATGAATCTTCTCGGACATTCAACATCTCGAAAGTCTCACCTGTCCTCTTCGCTGATTGGTCGGTTTGAAATGCACATCATCATAGGGTGCGTTGTCTTTAGCGGTGACGCCACCGTAGGTCAGGTACGTAAGTCTGATGATGATCGTAATCGCCGATGTTATGGATGTGGCGCAACGTGCATTATCGTCGTTAGCATGCAGCTAGCTGCGCAATCTCATGTTGGGGGGTTGTTTATGCCGGTCTCGATGTTGAGGCTGTATGACGGTTTTATGGTTACAAGTTGTCGATGGCGTAGTAGTTGTGTGTTCTGGCGCCACAGCGAACTATTGCACGCTGTGGCTGGCTGCAGGTCGACTTCCATATCGGGTAGACGCTGGTTAGCTGTTTCCCGCGAAATTTGCTGGAATGAGACGACAATACATCTGCTGTCATACGGGACTTATTATGTACGATTGACGAAAATGATAGTAGGGGTATCATAGTGGTATTATTGTGTGTACTCGGGTTAACTAACTGCATGAAATACCTATATTTGCCTTGTACACGGCATAAACTATATATAAGATATATCTTTACTAACTGCAATTCTAATAGAACGTACCCCTGTTCACCAAAGCGTCGGGTTTATTACATTCGAGTACCAAGTTCATTCCAGATTCATGACGCCCCTGACACTAAAACAACAAACAACCGAACACAAAACATTGCTTAGTAAACAATCAACAGGCACTGCTATGCCCAGTGGACAAATTAAAAGTAGGGGTAAATGCACCATACACACAGAGGTGGACAGCACTTATATAGAAAACGAGTGTAAAATAAATATACGGAAATATGAAATCGGGAAGAGGTGGAGTAGCATGGTTATACTATAATACAAGCTGCAGCGGACTGTTAGAGTCGGTATGTTGCAGCGAAACTGCTACGAAAAATTAAAAACA
>QVRM01006041.1:0-89022 GCA_003439945.1 Dermanyssus gallinae
GTGTCGTTTCAGAACGATGGAAGTGAAATATTTTAGTGTATTGTATGATCGTATTCGCCACCTGCGTCTGCGGAGACGTCGTGCGGCCGGACGGACGCCACGGGATGTCTTGTATCGTCAGCGCAGACAGGCGAGCAAGACACCAGGCCGCGAATGTTTTTTTTTAACGCTCTGACAACCACATTTTAGACGCTCGTAATGGGCTAAAATGCCTGTGGCACGATATCGTCTAAATGCATCTATCGTCATCGCGTTCTCGTACTGGACATATATAGGATTTCTCCAGCAGAGGTATGTAGCAGCAGGCAGGGCAATGACAACCACGTCCAACAAATACAACCAGCAAGGCCGGGGCTCGAACTTACGATTGTTTTGCTAACCATGGTTGCCATGGCAACGCCCCGTTTCGAACGGTGCGTTAGCCACCTATGCCGCCGCCGCTACAAATGCAACCGAATGAAATCCTCAGCAGAACTTTACGATACAGTGGTCAACCGTGGGTCCTACAACCCGCGGACTCGACAGGGAGGGCCGGAAGAGACCTGATGGTCTGACCCTAACTCCGTTCGAGAGCAGTTGCATGCTGGTTTGGGACGCAACAGTTACTGACTCATTAGTCTTTTCAGTAGTCAGTACTGGCAGGCAAGCAAGGTGAGAAAATACCATTAATGAATGACTATATTTACCAAATTATATATGTATACTAATTCAGTGGATCTAACATAATTTTCTTGTCTGTGGGTCCCCCTCAGATGCTTACATATAGGATAAAAACTTCTTTATTCACGTAATAAGGGCAGGGAAAGAATGCTCGCAGGATAAAATGCGGAATGTATGTGGAGAAGCAGCGGGGAAACTTAGCACAATGCCTAAAAAATAGCGCAATTTCAATTGGGTTAGGGGGAAGAAAGCTAGTATTACAGGAAAAGTACAAATATCTAATTCAGTACAAGCATTTTGAGGTGACAATGTAAACAAGGGATGGTTAGTTGGAAGAAGAACATATAGTGTGGAAGAAGTAAGCTGGAAGAGGAAGACAGTATTATATAAGGGTCTCTGGGGATTTAATAAATGTATATTAACAAAAAATATATGAAAGGCCACAAATGCACCAGGACTGACATTTACCGAGCAAGATGGCTTAGTGGCAAAAGCCTTTGCCTTGCATTCGGGAGGCCTGGGTTCGAGACCCAGACCGGCCACTCCTAAATTGGTTTTCATGGTTCCCAATTTAAACAAGGTGAATGCCGGAGTGAATTGAAAATCGACCATGATCGAAAAAAAAAAACGGGGAGCACAGATGTCTCAATAAAAAGAGATGGTGCATTACCATCCATCCCCCCCCCCATTTGCACATGCCACTCTGGTCTACAGCGCAGGGGTTGAGAGACAATTAGAAGGTGTACAAAGAGAAGCAATAAGATTTGCATTGGGTTGCCATATTCATGCGCCAGGAGAAGCATATCAACACTGTTGGTGGACCGGTTTCTATCTTTTTGCAAGCGGGATATCACGAATGTATGGAGTTTGAAAAGACAAGTTCGTGACGGCGGTGGAAGCACTGGCCTCAAAGATCCATCTCACGTACCCGGGGTCCGAACTCCATGTTTTATCCGTCCGCTGTTTGGTCAAGATTGCAAAGCTGCTAACGAAATCCTCGCGACCAAAGCAGCGCAAGACGGTGCTCTCTTTAACGTACTCCCGCTCACCATTACGCAACGACAAGTTGTTGAGAGCGGTCGATATTCTTACAAGGGTGAAATCGCCAAAAAGATCGCGTACAACATCGCCAGGCGGATCAAAACTTTTTTAGGTGTGAACTACAAGAAATTAAAAAAGACGAATCAATCGACCCCTGCTCAGCCGGAAACGACGTCGATAGCCAAGCGTCAGTTTCAAACCAACAAGAGCCACTCCGCGCTCCCCACAGGACAACCCCAGGTTGAGCAGCCAGGTCAGGTTCGTCGGTCGTGGCCATCAACGGAGTCTGCAAAGAGTGCAACGCTCACGCCGCTTCGACTCAGGCCGCCGGACTCATCGCTCGGATCCGCCGGACTCCTTTCCGGAAGCAGCGAAACCCACAATCTTAGATTTCCTGACCCAAGCGCTGGCGGCAGTCTCTCGGCATCCCGACCGCAGTCGCAGCGCCTCTCATCACCGGAGGGAGTCCAACACCCGTCACTGGAGCAGAGGTCGGAGCAGGCACCGTGGACGTCAATAAAAATAGTGCAGTGGAATTGCGAGGGTACCGCAACCTTGACACTACTCGCGCCAACCGCTCTGGACGGCGTTGATATATTGGTTCTGACAGAGACGTGGGCGACGGCGTCTTTTGATTTACCAGGCTTCTACGCCGTTCATTGCTTTGCGGAAAGGGCGGTTGGACCCGGACGACCCAGCGGTGGGGGTGTCCGTGCTGTACAATCATAGAGTGGGGGACCTTACCCCCTGCCTTGTCAGGAACAATCTAATCGCTCTGCGAGGCACTCGCTTGCGACTTGTAGCGGCCTACGTAAAACCTGCTGAAATAGAACCCACTCTCGTGCTTGTTGAAAAATTAGTCGGCGGTATTCAAGCGACGCTTCCATCTTCTGCTCCCCTAATCGTCGCCGGAGACTTCAACGCTCGTCTTGATCGTTCGACTTCTAGTCGTACAACAGCCCTACGCGACACCCTAGCGGACTACGGATGCTGGATAGTTACTCCAACATTAGTCCCGACTTTTCATAGCCACGCAGGGAGCTCGGTTATTGATGTGTTTGCAGTTAGTGTAAGCAGAGACCGAGTAAGCTACATGGGAGAGAGAAATTCCTTGAGGGAAGGCGGTCTCCTGCGAGCGCACATCCCCATTGCGTTAGAAATCAATGTACCAAACGACCCAACTCGAGCCCCCAGAAAACTGCCACTATCGAGAAAACTGGACATTCAAGCTCTGCTGGAGCCTTCTCGTGAGGTTCTCCCTATCCCCGAGGACCTGGACGTAGAACAGTACGCTGGCCTACTAGTAGAGATTCTCCAATCCTCGGTTCGGCGGCCCAGCACAAGGAAACACCGTCCGTGGTTTAATCGCAATTGTCATACTGCTCGCGCGATCCAGGATGCCCTCCGTCTCTTGGCGGAACTGCATCCTGTGGCC
This sequence comes from Dermanyssus gallinae, assembly GCA_003439945.1. Taxonomy (NCBI): domain Eukaryota; kingdom Metazoa; phylum Arthropoda; class Arachnida; order Mesostigmata; family Dermanyssidae; genus Dermanyssus; species Dermanyssus gallinae. The sequence continues at coordinate 3,137 of QVRM01006041.1, forward strand.
AGACCTTTAGCTGCCGTCTTCCGAACAGTCTGTCGAAAGACGTACATCCAGCAGAAGAAAAAGTACCTAGAGCAACAAGAGGCCGTACTCCTGTCAGACGCAGAGCGAGCGCCATACAAATGGCTTACTTGCGGTGGACAGACATCTTGCCCTATTGGCTCCGTCGCACTCGTGGGGCACTTCACTAAAATGTTTGCCTCAAGTGACACAATCCCACTCGTAGTACTCGCTGCTGTCTGGGACGAAGAGACTACAGAGCAGCGTAACATGCTCGCCAAGGATTTCTCCATAAGAGAAGTCCTGCAAGCTCTGACGGGGCTCTGCTCTAATAAGGCCTCCGGACCGGACGGTGTTCGGAACGAACATCTCAAAGGATCGCTCCTGTTAGCGCCGTGTTGGACAGCCTTATTCAACAAATGCCTAAACATAGGGTATCTCCCTCCTCAATGGCGAAATGCTACGCTACTGGTGATCCCGAAAGGCAAAGGCGGACCCAACTCACCCGTCGGCCTGGCGGGGCATTGCTAAGAAAAGCGTATGCTACAAGCTGTTGTCCTCCCTGATAACGAGAAGGTTAACCGACTTCCTAGAGAGCACAGACGTCATCGCTGACGAACAACATGGATTTCGAAGGGGTCGCTCGACGGCAACAGGGTGCGGGATTCTTTTAGAGGATGTTAAGGAGACCCTCTCTAGACAAGGTCAATCCTTGTACGCGGTTTTTCGTCGATTTCAAAGCTGCTTTTGACACCGCTCCTCGTGATCGCGTGCTCGATATGCTAGCAGTGGTTGGCGTTCCTTATAAAATTCTTAATCTCGTGGGGGCAATCTTACAGGAGAACCGTGTAACCATCGACGATGGTGTCTCGGAATTGCCGGCGTTTTCGCAAACAACCGGGCTTGCACAGGGGGACAATCTAAGTCCGCTTCTCTTCTCTGTACTTCTGAAAGACCTCCCAAAACAAATACGAGGATCAAGAGACCTCGTCAAGGTGCTACTGTACGCTGACGATTTAGCTATATATAGGAGAAGTCGTTTTCAAGTTCAACAAGCGCTAGCGAGGCTGAGCACAGCCGTCACGGGTCTTGGGCTAACAATTAACCTTGCTAAAACGGAAGCACTTAAGTTCCGAAGAGGGGGCAGAATTGCACGGGACGATACTCTTCACATCGGAAGCTACCCTCTTTCTTATGTGAACAACTTTTCTTATTTGGGGCTAACACTACCGTACAACGGGGTAGGGTTCTCAAGACACGTTATGGAGAGATGTAGGAAGGCCCTGATAGCGGCAACGTCTATCAAAAGCCCACAGCGTCTATCCCTCGCCACGGCCATCCGCCTCTTCGACTTGAAAGTTGCTCCTGTCGCCACTTACGGAATTAACCTAATATGGGAGCATCTGACTATGAGAAACCTGGATCAACTAAACCAAGTAAAAGCAGCCTTTCTCAAACGGACCCTAGGACTCCACACGTCAAGGCGCAAACCGACTCGTTTATTTACTAGCGGATTGTCCGCTCCTTACGGAAGATTTGAGGCGTCGTTTTAACCTCCCCCGCACCGCGGCCTTTGACGAATGCATTAAAAGATGGGAAGCAAAAATGGCCGAACTTGATCCGGAATTGTTTAACACCGGCGCAATGAGAAACGGCGAGTGGAAGGGACCAGACCGTACAAACAGACATGTGGTAACACGATTTGCTGTGCATGGTTTCCACCACACCCTATGTAGACGGTCTGAGTATCATGACGAGTATGACAGCTGTATTTGTAACCGTTGCGGAGAAGTCTGCACTAGATATCATGCTGCAGAATGCCCCTTTGTGCAATCATTGAATGAACTAGCCCGCTTATGAGGGCTTTCTTTTTATCCTAACTCGTACCATTTCGAGAGTTGTTATGTTGTTGTTATATTACTAATATTCTTTTACCTATTTTCTCTGTTTTATGTCGTTACTATGCTACTCTACATGAGTGAATAAATGATGAATTGAAAAAGATATTCATGCGCCAGAGAGTTTTGTCAGGGAGAAGGCAATTTGTCAACATGCAAAGAAAAGTACAATGTTGGTTATAGTTTAGTATTCAGATTAAAATCGTTGCAAATGGAAATTCGGTTAAACACATTCAAGTGGTTAAAACGGCGCTAAGAAGGAATTGTAAAATCGAAGGCCCAGATCTAGCTTAGCGGTAATATATATATATATATATATATATATATATATATATATATATATATATATATATATATATATATATATATATATATATATATGTGAAAAAGAGCAGTGGATTTTAGGCGAGGTGTATTAGATTAATGAGCTAAACAAATGGAGAAGGCAATGTATAAAATGTCGACGTGTACTAATCATTAATCCACGTGTTTGTGGATTAGAGATTAAATTCATTAAACTGAACTATTATAAAATAATGCATAGTAGTGTGGAGGGATCAGAGGTGCCAAATATAAAAAAGGGTCAAGGCCAATATTACAAGAAAGAGGTTATCCCGATGAAAAGCACTTACCCAATAGGTATGGGAGGAGGATACATTGATGATACGGGTGCTTCGGTAACATACGTGGTGCAGCGCCAAGCGCCTCTGGTGTGAAAGGGTGACACATGTATAATAGGTCTATGGATACACTACATGTGAAGTGTCAGTGTATCCACATGTGTGTAATTAACACTATTTCCAAAAGGACGCAATTGACTTATATGTGCACTCGATTCGTAAACACTGTCACTGGTTAAACTAGCAAAGTTGAATACGTATGTGTCGTGTTTTAATGAGCAAATGCTTATTAGTGCACCTCCACGCTGTAAGTCAAACGTAAGGGATTGACTATCAGTTGCACGTATAGACGAGTTATCTATCTATCAATCTTCCGTGAAGTCTTGAAGCAACTGCCGCCTGGCTTTAGCAGAGATACTTGGGACTGCATGTAAGTAAGCAAAGGAAGCGATCGAACAGCGAGTCCCCAGATGTTCTGCAGATATCCATCCAAAGGGCATTTTCGGTGTGGGAATCGCTCAGAAAGCCAGTGTTCTGACGGTGTGACAGCACGGTAGATTAGGCGACTGATACAATGTTTAACGAAGCAACATATTTAAGGGAGAGGTTTTGTGCGACATCTTTCTCGTCCCTACTTTAAAAAGTCTGCATGAGAAATGTTTTGCAATACGTTTGTAATCTAAGAATTCTGTAATGCGTTTGGGGCTGAGTTAAAAAGAAAAGCAAAGAAACGGGAGGCAAATTTGATTCTAGACCTCAAGAAGAATTAAACTCAAGAAATACACCGACATTGGTGTATCAGACGGGTTTCCTGTATCAGTCAGCGGTGTTTTTTTACTTTATTTGCAGGGGATATATATATATATATATATATATATATATATATATATATATATATATATATACAAGGTCTTCCAGAATTTGTTCAACAATTTTTGGGGTCTAGTACAACTCGGCGAAAAATTACTGTTTTTTTCAATAGAAGGATGAGGCGGAAATATTTCCTTTTGGTGTGAAAGCGAACTTATTAAATGTAGTTGTACCAAGCTTTTTATCCTGACATATCTTCACTAAACCTGCAATTGCGGAGCCCCAGGCAACGAATGGGAGCTCCTATCGACAAGCCAATCGTACCTCTGTCATAATGCATCTGCTAAATTGCACTCATTTAGCAGATTAGTTCAAAGCAGAATAAATGTTGTATTGAAGATAATTCTCAAAAAATAAAATTATTTGCATTTTTTATATTTTGACTTACTATACGCTCAATTATCTTGATTATTTTTAGAAAACATTTTTTCCCCTTGTTTCATTAGAAAAACATATTTTTTGCTGCGTTGTACTAGATCCCACAGTTTGTTGGACGAGTCTTGGGAGACCCTGTATATATAGAGGGTGACTCAAAACGATTTCAAGAGCGATGTAGGGATTTGTAGAGCTCGTTGAAGCAAATATTTGACCGGAATTTGGTCTGGGAGAAGTCTTGTTTCGCAGCGAGAAAAAATTACTAAAATTTGTGACACCGGTGCTATTGCCCGACATAGGAGCACAACATATTTGACAACCAGGCCTCCTATACAGAAGCTAAACACATCGCCGTGCACGTGAGAATTCTGCGTACTCTAAGCGAGAACCCGCATATGACTCACCATTGTGGGCGTCAGAGTCGTTTCTTCGTGAATGTATGGGCTGGCATGGTGAACAACTACCTCATACGCCCAGTCATACTTACTAGCTGGTTGGATGGAGAGGCAGACCATACATTCCTGAGTCAAACATTACCAGGTCTGTTCCAGGAGGCGTTCTAGAAGGTAGTCGCAAGAGAATTTGGTTCCAGCACGACAGACCCTCCTCCATCCCTGCAGTACGCGATTTCCTTGACGTGATCATCGAGAATCAGTGTTAGCCGAGGCGGGCCGATCGCTTGACCACCGCGACCGCCTGATTTAACAAGTCTCAATGTTTTTGTGGAATCACCTAAAGCCTTTCGTCTACAAGACTCCGGCCGAGACCCGTGAAGAGTTAGTTCCCAAGATTACCCCAGCTGCTGAGGCCGTTTGAGCAATGCCTAGCATATATTAAGACGTGCAACAAAATCTCTGCAGGCGTTGCCAAATGTGTATGGTGGTTTGCGTAGGCACCACCGAGCATCTTCTGTACGACAATATATAATAATAAAAGTAATTCTAAAGCTATCACGAGTAATTGATCTAATGGAGTAGGTCATTTATGCATGCTCAATCTCGACACGGCCGCCGAAAGACTTTAGATAACCATACAAATGTGGCGCAGAATTGACATTTTTGAGACAAACCAGAAGACATTCGTTGTCAGATTGGACGAGAAATACTAGTTTGATTGAGTATAATAAATTGTAAGAATTAACGTTGTAAAGCTTGGTATACCTAATTAAAAACAAGCGCTTCTTCTACTGTCAGCGTTCTATCCTCTATCAATTTTGAGAAAATAAAATAATTAAAAGACAATGAGCAAGTACAATAACATCATAGCTTCACTATTGGTTCGATGCATCCATGCATGGCGCTCGAACGAACGAATAAATCTATCGGGTGGTCAAGAACAAAATAGTTTTAGATAGTTGTTTGCATATTGAACAAGCGTTGACTTTTTCACTCTAGTTTGCAATTAAATCGCTTAACCAGTAATCCTGCTAGAGTTGTTTGACAAACATTTGGTGGAACTGCAACTATAATGATATTTTTTACGAATCTTCAAGGGAGCAGAATGTCTAGATTCTGGTGCTGCATTCAGCAAAGGTTTTTTGTTAAACACGATGTATATATATACATATATATGCACAGGCAATAGCTTTTCCTGCAACAGAATCTCAATTGCCACACTTGTTGTAAATTATAAGGACAATGATAAATCATCAAATTTAAATGGACTTGCGGTCTAAAGAAAACAGTCCCATACCATATGTAACCATATGTATATATTTATATATATATGCTGCAACTGGTTGAGTACTTTCTCAGGGTGTGACTGATCCTCAGTCACGCCCTGGGAACGTGGTTGCGTCGTAGGCTGATGCGGAAATCTACTATTTCTACTGCAGCTACTATACTTGTTTACCGATTGGCGGAGCCGCTACGATACAACAGAGGACAAGCTATGGCACGCACATCGTAGCACCCCCGCCGCCACCACGGTGATGGCCTTTGTCACGGTCAGAACGTCGAAGACGACAAAAACAACGACAACAACACCAGCGACATCAACAGCGACAACAACAACAACAACAACAACAACAACAACAAAAACAACAGCAACAACGGCGACAACAACAACAGCAACAACGGCAACATTAACAACAGCGACAACAACAACAACAACAGCAACAGCGACAACAACAACAGCGACAACAACAACAGCGACGACAACAACAACAAAAACAACAACAGCGACAACAACAACAATAACAGCGACGACCACAACAACAACAGCGACAACAACAGCAACAACAACAACAGCAGCGACGACAACAACAACACAACAATAACAACAGCCACAGCGACAACAACAATGTGATCACTGATGGCAATGTCCGCTCCTGCGGCGGCGTCAGCAGCAGTAGCAGTGACAGCGTTTATTGCTCACTTAATGATTTATTCACCATCACCATCATCATCATCAACAGCAGCAGCAGCAGCAACGGCAGCAACAACAACAGCACCACCGTGCTCATTTACATAGCTAATCGATGCGGCATAAGGCAGCAAATTATACAGAGACGCAAGTGACACAAACAGACGCTCATAACATGCGCCGCGCGTCGATTTTGTGTGGGTGTGCGCTGGCGGACGCGCGCGCTCACGCACGATTGCTGCACGCCACAGCCGTCGCGTCGTACCAAGGCCGTTTTTACCAGATGACGTGGCCACGCTTCCTTCATGCGAGATCTTTACGGGAGTCTTTTGTCACCGTAGGGCTATTGCTGCTGCTGCCGCTGCTGCTGCGAGAACTCGTTAGCTTTATCTCGGTGGTGCTAGTTCTAGTGCTAAACTCACGAGCCAATCACGCCTCAAGGAACTCAAGCAAAGCTTAGCGGAAGGTCGGGAAGGTCGGAAGCGCAGGCGGCGTGTTCCCTTCCAGTTAGCTTTCTCCTGCTGCCGCTGCTGCTGCTTCGCTGAAAGGTCCGAACTATCACTGACGCTGACGCCGAGAGCAATGGCAACATCTGGCTTCGACAACTTACTACTGGTACTGACGCTGCTCCTGCATCTGTTAATACGTGACTGTTGCTGTTCGCCCGGAAAAGCGAGGCAAATCCGTTCGTTAGTTTGATCGTTCGCGGCAGCAACAGTAGCAGAATCTGAACGTGATTCGTAATGACACTTCCTGAACAATATGGTTCAGCTGCTTTAGCTGAGCATTCAGTGAAGACAGGTACACGGCCTCAGTCCCTCCGTACAGCTTCGGTGCCTCAGTCCCTCCGTCAAGCGACGCGATCGTCGAGACGAACTCATCGGCATCGCCATCGTCATGGTTCGGCAAGAAAGGCGGCTTCTTCCAGAATAGAGAGGAGAGAGAAAAAGAAACGACTACAATAACAACTACACTCGTGTCGATAAAGAGCACAACTTCAAGTCGACGAGGAAAGGGCTGATCTGCCGTGCCGGAGTCCGCCGGGTCGGGTAGGTGAGGTAGGCGAGCTGTTCATAATGTGTGGACGAACTCGATGGTTTTGCTCGACGATCTCTCGTTGCTTCGCTGATGACTTCGGTTTGGCTGGATGGCCGGTTTGCTCGGCATGGTATGGCCGTGTCGACTCACAGCAGTCGAATCGCCATTACAATGTTACCTTTGATGATGGTGACAAAGTCGAAGGCGACAACAACAACGATAACAACAACAACGACGACAACAATGACAACGGACTTCTTCTTTGTCTTTGTCATTTTGTTCCCCCGTTGATCGCGCTGTTGGTGATCACCTATTTGGTGTCTGCGCGAGCTGCACACGTCGCATTAGACGTCGTTGTGGGAAGTTTTCTGCATAAGATAGCAGCGACGACTTTCAACAGCAGTAGCACATCATACGTCAAATTAATCGCCTGCCCGCTCGCTATCTTTTCCTCTGTTGTGAAGTCGTTGCGACTACTCTCCTGACGTCTGGCGATCGTTTCTGCTGCCGCCGCTGCGGCTACCGTCTCTTCTCGTAAATACGGTCCGCAAGATCCGGCCGCCGGAAAGATAAACAGTCAAGATTCCATATCCCTTCGACGAACGAGCTATACAGTCAACATAGGCTTATGTATTATTACGTGTACTATTATGACTATTATTAGGAGGGGGGGGGGGGTGGTAAGCTATGTGATGTCGTTGACGTATAACAAGTGCACAATACGGCTCATTTGATTCGACTGCTTTGCATTCCTAGACTCGTTTTTTTTTCCAAATACTTTATGTGGACAGAGGCAGTAACTTCACTTACATTACTATATATATATATATTTATATATATATATATATATATATACGACTGGTTTAACTGAATTCATATTACCATTATCACTGTTAATATGTGATATTTATCAACGACGCATGTCCGTACCTAAAATTATTTCACATGTAACGCGCAGACTTCGGACGGCTTAAAAAATTCAGGCCGATATTGCACGTTTGCGCCTCATAACGGTGACACGACTGCACAACAAAGGCATAACAAACTAGGCATTCTGAAGACGCTCCAAAAGCAATGAAAAATTCCGACAATGACGGCGTATTGTTACTGACTTTAGCCTAATTTGCAAATATCTAGAAAGATCGCCTCTAAACGGCCGGACATGTTGAGACATCTGGCGTTTTCTCAACAATCCTTACCGCAATTAGTCTGGCAGCACGGCCGGTTTTCGACTCTCAGCGATATGGTTTATCATATATTCTCAAAGATAGTTATTATGAGTACTGCATTAAAAACGCACGTGTCTTCATTGCAACTCAAAGATAGAGCATGTCGGCTATAAACAAAGCCGCTACTAAAGTTTCGCCATTAAGTCATCGACTGACAAGCAAGGCGACCGCCGCGGGGTCTGCTGTAACACCAGTGGTAACACCGCCGTTCTATTTTCCCCCAAATGTGAGTAACTACTGTTCCCACTACCCCCGGCTACCGATTACCCCCGCCACTGCCAGTACACACAACCGCAATGAACCGCAAGTGCGCTTCACTTCATCGATCAGCGCCACCTATCGGCAAGTTTGGCCCGAGTTTGAGAAACAACGCCCAGTCATCACTAAGATGAGTGGGCAACCTACGCACAATGAACAAAAACTTACGTTCCTTGTTCGAGTAGGAGCTATTGACGACGGCGTCACCGTTGCCGCTGCTGCTGCTGCCGCTACTGCTGTCATTCTAGTTGTTCCGCTCCCCCAACGGATAGATCCACCCCCCCAACGGATAGATCCACCCCCCGCTCCCCGCTCCCCGCCAGCGAACCCCCCGGGGAGAAATATTCCTCCACCATCGCCACCGCTAGCGGGCGTCGACGACCGAATGCTGCAAAAAGCAGTCTTCTCACTCCAGCATTAGCAGCAGCAGCCACAGTCGCGGCGCTGGCTGGCTGGCGCAAACGCATCTGTTCTAGCTAGCTAGACGCTAGCATTGAACGTAGATCGGTCATAGATCGTTCGTAGATGCGTTTTTTTTTGTTGTTGCTTGAATAAAAAGAGAAACCATCAGCTGCTGAAAACAGCTGCAACAGAGACAGACCCATTCTACGAGTACGAAAATACGCCCTTAGGGCAAGTTACCTGTTTGCTCTAGTTAGCCGAGCAAGTTGTTGTTGGTATTGCTGCCGGCCAGAGTGGCTGCTGTCGTGATTGTCACAGTTGTTGTTGTTGTTGTTGCTGTAATTGTCACAGTTGTTGTTGTTGTTGTCGTCGTTGTTGTCATTTTTTTATTGTTATCACAGTTGTTGTTGCTGTTGCTTTTGTTATTGTTGTTGTCGCAGTTGTTGTTGTCGTCGTCGTTGTTGTTGTCACAGTTGTTTTTGTTGTTGTTGTTGTCGTCGTCGTTGCTATTTTTACTGCTGTCATAGTTGTTATTGTTTTTGCTGTTGCTATTATTGTCCCTGTTCGTCCTGAAATAGGCGTTGTGACATGGAATCGCCAGATCGACAGGTGACACACACGGTAGCACTTAGCAAACGAACAAATACAACAAGGAAAGTTGATGACTCAACTTAGCGACACTGATTGGCGTCTCTCTGGTGCCACTCTGAGGACTGGTAGACGCAATAAAGCCAGCAAGGCCACCAATGTCGTAAGCTTTAAAAATGGTTATTTCAAAAAGCTTTAGAGATTTATCCAAAATACTTAGTGTTTTGGATAAATCGAATCAAATTTCACGCATATATATATATATATATATATATATATATATATATATATTATAATCTTTTTCATTTTTTTTATTACAGTATATGTACTTTACATTCTATTAAGAATATAAATGGAACAGCAATTGTCTCCCGAACATATAGTATATAAATATATGTTTGTGTCTAAACATGACTAGTTATTTAAATATTTTACATTTTGATCTATGCCATCGCATCAGCTTCAGGTAAACTGCCGTGAAGCTGCCGTGAGTGATGATACGAATGATGACGATGCGAATCGGGTGGAGGCAAGGCTAAATGTGCGACTCAAAACAACGTGTGGCGTCATTAAATCACGACTTCCTACTTCACTGAGTCTTCAAAAACTCTTGTTTTTGTTTTAACTATACTATTTGATTCAATGTGTTCTGGATATTTATTTTCAATGGCGGGCTGTTTATTTAGAGAGGTTATTATTTTGTGTACGGTGGCCGCACGCCATATTTCTTAACTAGAATTTTAAAAATGTTAATTGTATTTGTGTATATATTTAACCATTTATTCAATGTAAACACTCATCAACGGTGGGAACATGACAATTGGGGCCCTGCAAACGTGACTGCATAACATGACAATATTGTATATATATATATATATATATATATATATATCGCTACCGTGCTAAACTTCCATATATTCGGCTAAAACACGTTATTTGTACAAGCGGCTTACTAAATGTGCTAAAAATTCAAGATTATGGGCAAGTCAGTGTTATGACCGGTGTACTCTAGAATCGTCTGTAAATGTTTTCTTACATCCAGAGCGATATCCCTAAAAACTTTTCAAACGAGCCCATAAGGCCTTTGTTGTATGACTATTTTGCGCCTGCGTTTTATATTTCCAGCACTCCGCTGTGCCTGTACCACTAACCAATTTACGTTATTCGTTTGTAATATACGCTTTGTGCTTGTTCAAGTGCAAACTCACTTCTATGCCATTTTTAAATTGTCAGTGTTATTTCAGCGTACGCACGGTGTTTAAGTAGCTAGACACGTCTAGACACTGTTTAGACGTGACGATATTACTTAAGGTGGTTGTGAAATGTCGAGTTACCGACAATGCTCCTTCTAGTTGATTGCTTTAATGAATCAGATGATGATGATGATGATGATGGTAGTAAAGAGTTAGCGTGCGTGTGACATACCTGGTACGTTTACAGGCACTACACAATGTGTAAAAAAAATGTCGACTATAACACAATGTAGCATCGGCAATACCAATTATATGTATATGCACGATGTATATAGATTGCAGGCACTAATACGAATACCAACGACGGTATTGTCTATGACAAAGAAAACGACGACGACGACATAACAACACTGAAAAACTAGCAATATTATTAACAACGGCAGCAACAAGAACAACCACAACAACAATTGCAACAACAACACCAATTAAAACAACAACAACAACAAAAACAACAACAACAGCAGCAGCAGAAGCAACAACAACAGCAGCAGAAGCACCAACATCAACAACAACAACAAGAGTAACAACAACAACAAGAACAACAACAACTACAACAACCACTGCAACAACAACAACAACAACCACCACTGCAACGACTGCACCTATGACAGTAGTGACGACGATGACAAACGCTTCGGCATACGCTTTGTCGTTGCCACTACCTACCTACCTACCTACTTCTGCGTACGAACAGTGCGTGCGTGCGTGCAGTGTTCGGCGTAAAAGTTGTGTGGTAACAGTTTTCGGCGAAATGTTACTGGGCTGGCTGGGTCACGCGGGCAAAAACCGCCAGGCACGGTTATGGTATTGCCGATTGTCGACGATGCGGCGGCGGCGGCTGTTCGCTGACCGCTACGGCGAAGAGACCGCTCTGTGGCTGACCGAACGGCCGGCCGATCAACCGACGGTCAGATAGACGGGCTAGCGGGCGTATCCAGCAGCAGCAGCAGCAACAGCACCAGCAATCGTCACTTCTGCTGCTCTGCTGCTAAGATCTTCAGTGGCGTTTTCAGAGCTTCCAGAGCTAGTTGGCAACTTTGCTGTCGATATTCGCCTCGCTGCGACTGCGACTATCGTCTCACTTGTTTCTTCTACTATTACTGCTCGTATGGAATCTTTGGTTGTTGTTGTAGATGGTGTAGTTGTTGTTGTTGTTGTTGTAGTTTTTAACCTTATTGTTATTATTGTTGTTGTTGTAGATGGTGTAGTTGTTGTTGTAGATGGTGTAGTTGTTGCTGTAGATGGTGTAGTTGTTGTTGTTGTAGATGGTGTAGTTGTTGTTGTAGATGTTGTAGTTTTTAACCCTATTGTTATTGTTGTTGTTAACGTTATTGTTGTTGTTAACGCTACTGTTGTTGCTAACGCTACTGTTGTTGTTAGCGTTACTGTTGTTGTTAACGCTATTGTTGTTGTTAACGTTATTGTTGTTGTTGTTGTTGTTGGCTTCATTGTTGCTGTCGTTATTGGTTTCATCATTGTTGTTGTTGTTGTTGTTGTAGACGTTGTAGTTGTTAATGCTATTGTTGTTGTTGGCTTCATTGTTGCTGTTGTTATTGGTTTCATCATTGTTGTGTTTATTGGTTTCGTCATTGTTGTTGTTGTTGTTGCGGATGCTTTGCGCTATTGTTATCGTCGCGGCCGTTGTTGCTGTGCCATCCGCGTCATCATCGTTATCATCCGACTACTACCGTGCCACTTACTTTTTGGTGGTGGTGGTGTTGTTGTTGTTTTTGTCGTTGTCGACGTTGTCTTCGGTTCTTCCTAAGACAGGGTTCACTTCTGCGGTGGTTGGTGCTGCTGTCTTTGTCACTGACTACCTGAAGTCAATGTTGCTGTTGTTACGGTAATCCAGGAAGTTCGTAAGCATGATGAGACGGTGGGCTTTGCTTTCCTTGGATTCCTTCTTCATCTTGTCACCCGTTTTGCTCCTTCCGGTCTGGCCAGCTTTTGGTCCCGTCAGACCGCTCGTCCCTTACGTTCTTATAGTACGCGATCGTCAGCTGTGCCAACTTGCATGCCCGGTCGTCGTCATTGTCGTCGTCGTCGTCGTTGTTGTTGTTGTTGTTGTTGTTGTTGTTGTTGTTGTTGTTGTTGTTGTTGTTGTTGTTGTTGTTGTTGTTGTTGTTGTTGCTGCTTCTATTGTAATTGTAATTATAGTTGAAGCTGACGTTAGCGCGGTTATTGCATGATAAGTGCTGTTGGCATTGGTGTTGCTGGAGCTGTTTTTGTTGTTGTCAGTATCGTTGCATTTTAGGCATTTTATTGTGGCGGTTGTATGTGTTGTTTTCGTTGTTAGTCTGCCTTATTCTCATCTTGTCTCTCTTTGCTATTCTGACGTTATGATGAAACTGATATATATATATATATATATATATATATATATATATATATATATATATATATATATTTGCTCAGCTATACACTCAATGCCGCGTAGATGCGTCTTTTGCGTTAGCCTCAGTGACCGGTCGTTAGTGCACTAGCTGTATACAGATTTGATAAGCCAACATTTTTTGAACGAGCGGATTTGTTTGAGAAGTAAGTCGTCTAGCAAGGAATTTAATGCAATAGAATTGGGGAACAAATGAAGGCATATAAAATAGTTGTTTAGTACTCCTGCCCACGAATATCGCCAGCCCATCATCGTTATGCAGAGTGACCCAACCTAAAGAAACGAATTATTATTATTATTATTATTATTATTATTATTATTATTATTATTATTATTATTATTATTATTATTATTATTAATTTTTTTATTATTATTATTATTTGTAATACTATACTGTTGAGTTTACCAATTGCATAATTTGTATGTTGCTCTCATGCTCTATATTATATATATATACATCGAATGCTAGAGAAAATGTTGTATCTTGGAAATACAACAACGCCCGCGGAACTTTGCGGGGTAAAATTGCGCAAATTCTTGAAACTGATCATAGGAATGTTATGAAAACATTTCACAGCCTTTAAATATATGAAAAATTTATAAATAAAACCTTCACACAAAACGACGCCAAAAGCTTTATTAACGCACAGCATTTTTAACTTCCGGAAGCTTTGCAAACAGACAATCCTTTTCTGATAGCAGATGCCATTAAATAGGCAGAGCTGACCTAGGCGTACTTATAAGCAGCAGAGGTATATAGGATTTAAACAAAAAACGTAAACGTAGATAGTTCCAAAAATAACAAATATGTATAATATTAAAGTAAGGACAATCAATAATTCTAATCGCTAAGAAACTTTCTAGCAAAGTTATTTACCAAGCATTGAGAAAAGGAGCAATTTCTCGCCTTCGCCAGAGCATTTTGCACACATCCGATATATATATATATATATATATGTTTATAAAGTTCGTAAGTATTTGTTTAGATTAATGACGTAGGGTAACCAATAGGACCGCCATATAAGTAACCTGACGTAAACTAGCATTGGATTTTAGCTTTTGAGGCGTTCATAAAGAGCACGGAAGTTTTTTTGCTCACTGTTCACTACATTATCACTTGTCCACTGCCATCTTTGTTTATGGAGCAGCTATGCACAAAAGCTTTGCTATTATAGCTCAACTTCCTGTAACCTCGAATGCCACATCTTGCCTTTGGTCGAATCGCGATAGTTAAGAATGCAGCCACCTTGAGCCACCTAATTAGTCGATAGGTAGGTCTAGCTAGGTATATGCGCCTAGATCGGCTATAGCCACTTGTCTATTGTGTAGGACGCGCAGCAAATGCCAACAATTTACAAATTATTGCATCGTCTGTTGTGTGACTGCCGTAAGGGTCGTTATGCAATGCAATGAAAAACCACTAACCAATCCGTTATCAGCCCGCATGCGTAGTGAATCTTTACACTGGCAGCTTGATTCCGTACTGATCTTCCCGTCGTCCGTAAGGCTGTAATAAAAGCATGGTGTATTGCTGCCTCGCCTATGTTGCCTATTGATTCGAAAGCCACAAACGGCAACACTAACATTGCAATTTCCTTCTGCGTAAGCGTCGGCAAAGCGCACATGTAACGGGTTGAAGATCGGTGGCTCTCCCCAATAAGGCGATGCCGAGAAATGAGAATATTACAATCATCACGTGATGAATAGGCGTTTTTCTCTTAAATTCCGGTCCATGCTAATTTTGATTAGAACAACAAATGTGTAGGCGGATCCGGACATGTTGCCACTTGAGCCGCGGCGAAGGTAAAAACCCCAGCTCGTGGTATCATTGCACGCTCAGAGACGTAAGGCCCAGCCCTTCAAGTCGAAAAAAGCCAAGCCTACCGGGTCAATAAACAATAGGTCTGATAATTTTTTTTTTTTAGATTTCCCGTAAGGCAATTGCCCGTGTACGGATTTTTCATGTCATGGCTAAGTTTACTCCACTCCGGCATTTACCTTGTCTAAATTGGAAACCATGCAAACCAATTTAAGAGTGGCCGGTCTGGGTCTCGAACCCAGTCCTCCCGAATGCAAGGCAAAGGCTTTGCCACTAAGCCACCTTGCTCGGTTTACTTGTTGCACGTATGGACTAAAGAAAAGCTGGCTTCATAACATAATTATCTTGAGATATAGTCTAGACATATTTTGAGTACAAGACTAAAGAAAAACCTACTACTAATCATGATGTAGGTTTTATGACATCTAAATCTGTGTGCACATTAGATGGTCGTATAATAATTGTAAATTGATACGTATCCTGTAGTTTAAAACATTCATTTCTCGAACGGCTTCTCCACTTTGGAGTTTCATAGCTTTGATAGGCGATAACTAATAGGCCTGTTAATCTGGATCACCAATCGGGCGCATGGACCATATATTCTTAGAAAAACTGGCATCATAACACAATTGCTTGAAATATTAGGTGGACAAAGAGTCATCTCTCTCGAGTACAGGACTATGAAAAAACACTATATAAATATAATACTTTTTAATGGGTGAGAGTCCCTCACTAGGTGTTGCTAAGTGCCAACACCGACCGTGCATTATGCATTTTCCAAACCTCCCATATAAAAAAAAAGTTGCGGATCTGTTGAAAAACGCTTAAAAAACTGCAAATACAAGAGGGCTGTGATCGTCTTCCTAGTGGTATCCGGATATTTGCTGAAAGCACTCCTGCTTGCATACGCAGTCTAAACCGAGTTTTCATGTCGAAAGAAAACGGGCTCGTATAGTAACTTTTTAATCTTCAGGGATCACCTGAAATCCTTTAAAAGTTTTTACCATGCGATTGTGGTAAAGTTGGGGCAGCGGCAGCCATATTTTTCATTGCGCAGAAATTATATTTGCATACTGTATGGTTAATGTTTGCTGTTGTTCAACTATGGCCAGCCCGGTTTGTGTCTCCACTTATTGTAGTTGCTATTCTACTTTTGGTTTAGGGAGGATTACCGCCAGAACGCCGTAACGAATCGCATTTCTGCATTTATAGTAATTGTCAGCGGAGTTCAATGTTTATTTTCATCATATTGGAGAGAAACACGAATTTCCAACTTTTAAAATCGAACGTATAAAAAATTAACGTCTCAATAGGTGATATTCAGCAGTCCGACGGTACGATGGCCGGTAAGTACGGTGAATGTGCGGCAAAATTTCCAATTCGAAGCTTGCTATCTTGCGGAGGCTGGGTGAACTCACAAAGACTCGGTCTAGCCGACCACAGTAGACAGACAGTCGTGTCTATCGTTTGGCCACTAGAAAGAAATTCGTGATAGACGATGCTATTCCTATCCCACACAACATCGAGCAAAACCTTGCATGACTAGACTGGTCCCTCTGGCGTCTTCCGGAAGGTGGGAAGGGGGGTCGGCCTGAGACGTACCAGGACCTTTTACGTTTCACATATCGTAGAAGACCCATTTCAGATCATTTCCACAGCAGTAAGGCTTTTTGGACTCGTATAAAATTGCCGCCCGTAGCGGGACGATTTACTTTCGTTTTCGACACTATTCGTAAGCAAAAACAACGAATTATATCGCGTCGCGAAGATTCTGCAGTCTTGTGCGCTTACAATGTAAACGCAAATGATTTGTCAGAGGCGTGGCGGGCATTTAAAATACATGTAATATTCAACCAACGTAATATATCTCATATAATTGGTATAGACATTAATTTTCCTCCTGTCAGCTCAAAACCTGGTAATTTTCACCGCAAAAACCGTTCTGTATTAGTCTTGCCAGTTGTCTCTATTAAGCGAGTCCGTTTTAAGAAAGCCGCCCGCCACAGAGATTAGCTGAGTGGTTTAGCCATTACCTTACAGTTGGAAGATATGGCTTAAGATACAAGATTGGTTATATTTATATATACAGATTAGTTTTCGTGACTTTCGATTTATAATAAGATTGTTGAACAACTTATATTTAAAAAATACGGGTATTACAGATCTCTCAATAAAAATATGTCCTTTATTGCCTTCCCCTATTAGTAATATCCACGTTTCAACGTACTTGGTACCTTATGCGGTGTGCTCGCTTAGCAAAACAGGAAGACACTAAAGCGTTCTAAAGGACGATCAGCTTTTGTTTAGATTTACTCACCTGATGCTCTGAGACATCAGCGCTGCTTATTGTTTGAGTATTACAGTTGAAGTCATTCGAAAGGCTTCTAATAAAAAAACGGGCAACTGAACAGGGCTTTTGTTCGCGCAATACCTGGTACGGAAATAAACCGTGGTAACGTGTAACGCGCAAGATCGTGCGGTTTACTCTCCATTATTAAAATTACAAAAAAATGTATATATATATATATACATACATAAAAATAACCCATGAGGCAAATATATCCACTCAAATATGAACGCAGATTAAGTAAGTTCATCCTTTAGTATATGATTGCTAAGATTGTTAAAGCAGAGCATCCGATCAGGGAAAGTTTCACGGTCGATTTTAACTCTACCAAGCCTTGCACACTTGAGGTTTGGGTGGAGGCTACATTCACTCAAACTTAGTCGACCTTAAAAAACTTCCTTATGTACGAAGTAACGGCGTAATTTACAACGAATTGTGACCGACTCGTAAACTAGGCGTTCGTCTTAAACCGTACGCTTTTTAGAATTTAAATTAAAGCATTTTTCAGCAAGCCGGAACCAAAAAAGTGAAAACTAGTGTTATACCCGTTCGGAAACGAAAAAAGCAGTACGTTTAGAGATCAAGCATATATATATATATATATATATATATTTACCCTTTCGAGATCAAGCATATATATATATATATAAACCCTAGGCGCCGGTCAGATGACCAATTAGTGAAGTGTATGAATACAAGAAAGTCCAATGTGATACAAAATCCCGTGCCGAACACTGAGGTAACATCGAGTCGGCTCAATCTCATACGGCGTCCTGGCGCTCCAAAGGCTTTAGAAAGCCGCACCAAGCCTTGACATTACATCTGCTCAAATCAAGTTAAGAATCTTAAGTGATTCACGCGGCCCTCGCCAAAGCTACGACTCGATAAACTGGGTTGCCGAGCGGAAATGCTGGACCTCTATCGGATAGGTGGCAAAAATGGGAAGACTCTCCCGTAGCAAGAAACTCGCTGTATGAAAGAGCTCTAAAAGCTCTATCTGAACACAGGGAGGTTAGAAATGATTTGAGATCATGGGAGAAGACAATGGGCACTGTTTGGGAGTGCAGTGCTTTCTGGAGCAAAGGTGCAGTTCTAAGTTGCTTGATACACCAATCCGCAGTGCAGCACAGGGTCCCGGGTTTCATCGCGCAATCTCTGCAGCGAAAGCTGGCAGTATGAATTAACCCACTTCAACAATCACTTGTTGAAGTGGGTTAATTCATAGAAGAAGTTCATGGAAGATTACTTGTAATTTAGCATCGTCATATGTTTGTACGTAGAAATGAAGAAGAGTACGAGGATGGGGAACTAGATGTCCTCGCAGTCGAGCCCGGGGGCATGGTGCATTCGCCTGCACCTCGCGACCGGAGGAGATACATAGGTGCGCAGGTCCGAGGCCCCACCGTTGCACATTTGTATTTATGGGAGTCCTTCTATGAAGCAATGCGAAAAGCAGTCCCGTGGACGTTCAATCTTGGCTAAGAGTCGGCCCGAAAATGATTTTTTAGATGTTTTCGCAGATAAAATAACTAACTTCTAAAAAAAGCGAGATTAATTGTTAGCACAAATAATAAAATCAAAGACGTAGCTGCTGTGCTCCTACAGTTTATGACGGACTACGCAAGGGAGCCAAAGAAAGATTTCAAAAAAGAAAACTGCAGGGACGAATAATCTACAGGCCACAAGCAACCAAATCTAGAGTCACGTGGATAAACTGCGTTGCCGCCCACCCCCGAACCGCAAATTCGAAACCGTCCTGCACACTCTGGACAGTAGGAACTTCACCCTTTACCTCCGCCGTATTTGACCTTCTTCTTTAATTGTCTGTATTTTTTTATTATATGTGGAGAGGGACTTAACCGACTGATTACGGGCGGGAGTTCCTCAGGACTCCGTTTTGCGCTTGGTCCTATATTGCCTTATGGCTTACGATGGAGTTTCGCGGCTTCGAGATCATCTGCCAGCAGGTGTTGCAATCGTTGCCTAACATCAATTCATATATGGATAATCGATAAGATCAATTCATATATGGATAATCGATAAGATCAATTCATAAATGGATAATCGATAAGATCAATTCATATATGGATAATCGATAAGATCAATTCATATATGGATAATCGATAAGATCAATTCATATATGGATAATCGATAAGATCAATTTATATACGGAAAGAAACCACCTGAGTATGGCTGCGTACAAACGGAGGCTTTGTATCTCATCACACAATTGCAACCTGCACTACGCCGCGCGGGACGGCGCGACGAGCCTCCTCATACACAATGGCTAGGCAGATCAACAGCGAAGACTGTCTCCAGAATTATGACAACCTGCACCGACTGGGCAGAGGGTGCCTGCTTATTAGACCCCATCATAAGCCGGCCGAGTCAACCTACCCTGGTAGTGACCCATGCAGTTCCACCCGCATAGACTCAGGAGAATGATGAGGCATACGAATCCCTGTTCCCAGTGTTGAGGTACTGTTATATAATCCCGAACTTGAAAGAGTGGGGTGTCTAGTGGGTATTACACGTCCGGCAATGGAATCAATTACAAACTCTTCGCCCAGGTCAAGTCCCACGCTATCTGTCTAAAACATCGACGAATGTGCATAAAAGCGTTTTTGCCTCCATAGAACAAAACTGTCGAAATAGCATTAAGCAAAGCCGCCAAGGCAATTAGCAACTTCAGAAAATCAGTAAAAACAGACGACAAAAACCCTCGGCACGAGCGAAGGCAGACGTCTACTGCTGACGGCGGTAGCCAATTCCATGATTATATACCTTCTCGTATGTTCTTCTTTGGACAAAAGCCTTGAAGAGCCGACATAACAGGATGCAGTTGGTACGAACCCAGAGATATTTGGCGTTGAAAATATGCCGAGCGTATAGAACCGTAGCCACTAAGACAGCCATGGCTGTTGCCGGCGTGGTCCCATAGAACCGCATGGCCACGCAGAGAAAATAGCGCTACCCGGCGCGAGTAACGAAGGACGTGGCGAGGGTACGCACGCTGAAATTATGGTAGCAAAAGTGAACGACAGCTACAAAGCCAGGCCAGTGGGCTCGAGAAACTATTCTCGACCTACGGCCTGGATTCTGTCGTGTGCCACCCCTTTTTCAGACACTCGTAGGTGACTATTTATTTCATATTTATTATTTAACAAACATTCATTATTTAATACTTAATACACATTCATTATTTATTATTTAATAAACATTTATTATTTATTAAACATTTAAAATGTATTATTAATAACCATCAATTAATCTTTATCCTTCCCTTAGTTTTTATTTAGTAACTATTTGATTAGTAATTACATGTGTTCTAGCTAGTCCACTCACACGGCTATTTCGGCAAAGGGCACAACAGCAGTACTCCGTACGTAGCTATCTGAGCCTGTAGTTTGTTCTCGGTATAATATATAAACGCCTTTCCATAGATCCGAAAATCAGTGGGAGAAAGCACAGAGACAAGTGTTAGTCTTCTTCTAGAAAAAAAAACAAGAACATAAAGCCCTCCTGCTTACATACTGTGTACGCGTAGGTGTAATTTCAAGAATGCGAAACGCCTAATCGTACTGTAATTATACCGCCTTTAGGAAGCAGGCGTGTAAAGCAACAACGATACAAGCCGGTACACCGAGAACGTTGTTATCCGCGGACCTTATATCGTGTGGACGCCTGTAGAAAATCTAAGTTCCGTATTGACACGGTTGGTTTGCTGTCTAAGCAAGATCCTGACTCAATATTTCAACGATGTCTGTAGAGAATTAATAGGCCGGTTTTGTCGCTAAGGCAAATGCGTCAATTCTTGCTGACTTCTTGACTAACATATTTTGAAAGCTTTCTATATACGTTCTAATGCCGAACAACGTACTCACAAGCTTAAGCAGAGACTTTAAACATAAAAGCAAAGCAAATCTTGATTTAACAAGATCATTCAGGCAATGGCGAAGCCACATATGTAATTAGACATCCAAAAGTAAACATTGTATATTTCCAAGCAATCTCGTTAATCGATCTGGATGGGTCACTTAATTGATTCGAAGTAGCGCTATCGGTAAAGGTATTTAAGGTTTGGATCACCCACACAGGAGTTTTTTTTTTTTTTTTTTTTTTTTTTTTTTATTTTTTTTATATGCTGAAACCTCTCAGCATTAATATGGGGGATTACGGGAATCGTGATGTACATGCGCCACCACAGCCAGTGACTAGTGTGGGACTCACAAACCCACTAACACCCGCCTCCCCCCCACCCCCAGGGAACGGTAACTGCTAGGCATCGCTTCGTATCCATGGGAGTGGCCAGTTTGCCTCTCCTCCCTACTCCAGCCTTCCTACAGTCGCGCTAGCCCGCTTTGGTGCGGGGCGGCGACTTCAAGAAGGCCGTTGATACCTTCCGCAGCCCGCCCGCCTGTGGGTGCGTCGAGAGTCATCATCTGGGGAATCCTTTGCTGTATTTGCCTAGCCTGGTCCGCCTGCCTATCACCCACCCGCCTCCCGTCTACAGATTCCCCCTCTCGACCGGAGCCTGAGTGGACGTTAAGACGAGCTCTCCTGGCAGTCTCTTTGACCACCTTTGTGGACATGATCGCATCAAAGTGGGCAATACCTTCTTTCCAGGCCGCCGCTGAAGTCATCATATGGGTGACGACCTCGTTGACTGGTCGGCCTCGCACAGCGGCCGCCCCCGCGTCCCGCGCTTCCCGGAGGGCCCCACAATGCAGAACAGTGTGCTCTACATCATCCGGTTCCCCCGAGTCGCATAGTACGCAGGAGTCGACTTGAACTTTGTTAATCTTAACCATATACGTCTGGAACTGACCGTGGCCGGTCAGCACCTGGGACGCATAATAAGATAGCTCGCCGTGTCTGCAGTCGTACCATTGCCGTAGGTCCGGGATCAGACTTTTGGTCCAGCCCCCCTTGGTGACCCCCCCCAGGAGCTGCTGCCCTCACCCATTCTTTCTGCCAAGAGTCCAAAGTAGCTAATCTAGCCCGTGTGGGGTCTAGATCACCGTCCAGCGCTCGTTCTGCTCGCTCCCCGGCCAGCAAATCCCATGGCAGCATCTTGGACACGACAAGTAGTGCCTCAGTCGACACGGTACGGAATGCGCGGCAGACCCTTATGGCCACCGGCCGTTGCGCCGACCTCAGCTTTCTCCTGTTGCATGCCGTTCTAAGTGCCCTGTCTGCCCATGCCGGTGCTCCGTAAAGGGCGACGGATTCTGCAGCAGTTGCTAAAAGGCGGCGCTTTTCTTCTCCAACTCCTCCGACTCTTGGCATCAGGCGCGCCAGATTGCTGGCCACCTTTCGGGCCTTTGCTGACACGTGCTGTATGTGCGCTGCGCCAGTCAGTCCCTTGTCGAGTATCACCCCGAGGTACTTTGCCTTTTTTCCCAAAACAATTGGGTGACCTGCTACTTCGACCTGTATGTTTTTGGTCATTTTTCTGCCTGTTAGGTACAGCGCCTCAGTCTTGTGCGGTGCCAGTTTTAATGAATGGTCTTCCATCCAGTCTGTCACCATCAGCAAGGCCTCATTGGCGGCTGACTCTAGTGCTCCCGTACTACGGGCCGTGACCAGAAGGGCCAAGTCGTCGGCATAACCGACCATCTCGACACCCCTAGGCAGACCCTGCAGCTCGAGAACCCCGTCATAGGCGAGGTTCCACAGGACCGGTCCCAGAACCGATCCTTGCGGGACCCCTGCAGTAACTGCGTAGCTCTGATCGCCGGCCAGCAGGCCTCTCTCCGACAGGTACGATGCTATGATTTGACGAAGGTAGGGCGAGATGCCCTTGCGCTCCATCGCTTGCATTGCCACTTTCCAGCTCATTGAGTTAAAGGCGTTCTTGACGTCTAGGAGAATGAGCAGCACAAAGTCCCGTGTTTTGGGGGTCTTCGTTAGCTGCTCACCTGCCCGTCTCAGTACTCTTGCCAGGGCGTCGAACGTGGACCGTCCCTTCCGAAAGCCGTACTGTGCTTCTGATAGAGCCCCTTTGGCTTCGATCTCGGCGTTGAGCCGGTCAACCAGTACGTTCTCCAAGATCTTACCCATAGTGTCGAGAAGACATATGGGACGGTAGGCAGGCTCTCCTGCAGGGGCATTCCCTCCCCCTTTCGGGATCAGGACCAGGTTAGCCTTCTTCCACAGCCTCGGAAAACGCCCCTCTCTTAGAAGTCTGTTGGCCAGGGTCTGAAAGACTTTTGGCCAGCGCTTCACTAGCAGCCTCGCCGCTCCAGGGGGAACTCCGTCCGGGCCGGGTGCCTTTCCGGGTGTCAACCTTTTCCTTGCTCGCTCGACCTCATCTAACGTTACCTCCGGAATGTCTTCCGGGGCAACCAGAAACTCCTCCTCTCCTCTCCACGGATGGTCCGGAAAGAGATGGCGAACCGTCTTCTCCAGCACATCCGGTGGTAGTCTAGGAGGTGGTTTCCGGAGCTTGGCCGAGACGATCCGGTAGGGCCGACCCCAAACGTCCCTTGCCACCTCTTCTATCAAAAGCTTATAAGATTTCGCCTTACTCTTCTCAATAAGCTTCTGCAATGTCTGTCTGGCAGCTCCGTAAGACGCCAGGAGGTCGGCCGATCGCTCGTCCACCGTCCACCCTTGCTCCCCTCGGGCGACTCTTTCACTCAGCCATGAGCGCTGTCTAGTGTAAGCCCTATTTAGTCTAGTACATTTACGACGTGTTTCGCCAATTTCTTGGTTCCACCAGTGCACCGGCCGCCGGCGGCGCCCAGAGTTGGTCCGGGGGCCTGCCTTCTCACAGGCCGTTGTGAGAACAGCTGCAATCCGGGTCTCATCCGTGGTTTCCTCTGACAGCTGTCGACAGCCCTCGTCAATCTTCTCCGCCAGAACCCGCTGGTTTAGCTTGCGCATCTGCCAGCGTCTGCGCGGAGTGGCAGCTGGCTCGGGAGGGGTAGCGACCTCAAACAGGATGTATCTGTGGTCACTTCCGTTTTCCTCCTCATCAACCTGCCAACCCGATATCTTTGGGAAGGCTATGTCATTCGCCATCGTGAGGTCCACGAAAGACTTCTGGTTTCCCCGCGAGAATGTGGGTACTTTCCCGTCGTTTACTAAAAGCAACCCATTTTCTGCCATCCATTCTTCTAGTACCTGGCCCCTATCATTTGTGGTTTTGCTGCCCCACCCGACGCTGGCTGAGTTGAAGTCCCCGGTGAGGACGATTCCCTTTCCCGTATGAACGCGTAGGCTCTGCCCCAGACTATCGAGAAACACATTGAACTCCCTAAGTTCCCTATTTGGTGAAAAATAGCAAGAATATAAAACCCCTAGCCCTTCTATTTCTACCCATGCGAACCCTGAACCGGAACCCCGACTTCTAGCCGATAAATGCCTACTATTCCCCGTCCACCAGGTGCCTGAGTCATGTCCCGTATCAAGGCTGATAACACCCTTCCGGAGTGCAATGCCTTTGTTCGGTTCCGATACTAGAGCAAGCTCAATACCCCTGTGCTGGATTGTTTGGTCCAGCAGGGCGTGGGCTGCTCTACATCGGTTCAGGTTGACCTGTATGACCCTAACCATTGTGATTGTTACCTGTCCCTCCCTCGATCCCCTCGGAACTAACCTGTTGCCTCCTGGCTGTCGTCCTAGGCGTCTTGAAACCGTCCTCGTCGACTGTTGGCACCCTGGCCTTCAGTTTCCGATCCTTCTTAGCCAACTTGCTCTCCCTTTCTTCTATCCTCTTTCTTTCCTCTTCTGTCCGCTGTATGGCCCTCTGCTTTACAGCCTCGCGTCGCTCCTGCAGAGCTTTAGCAAACGCCGGGCAGGCCGTTGAGGCCGCCGAGTGCCCCTCTTTATCACAGACGTGACAGTGAGAGTTGGGATTGTCGCATGCCCTCGCGAGATGACCTTCGTTTCCGCACCGATAGCATCGCTTGGCGTCCACCTTCGGCTCTTTGCAGTCCTTCGCCATGTGTCCCGCACCCCGGCAATTGTAGCACATGGGCACGGAGACCCATTCCTCAGGTCTGCAAACGGAGCCTCCAATGGTGATGCTCCGTCTGGACAAAAGCCTGGCAGCTGCAGCTGATGGCAGCGTTGCCAGACACTGCCAATAGCCATTTTTCCCCATGCGGGGGTCTTCAGTGCGAACGGGGATGTCCTCGGACAGCCCCAACGCCTGCCGTAGCGTTGCTTCTATCTGCTTTTTGTCGGCGAAGGGGTCAATGTTCCGAAGAACAATGGTCTTGGGGACCCCGCCTACCCTCCGATCAACCTCCATGTTGGAGCTGTTCCGGAGAATGTCGGCGAAAGAGCTCCCGGCGCCGGCCTTGCTCTCCCAGACCTTTATAACCAGGTCCCCTTCTTTGGTTTTGGAGACCCCGCCAACCTTCAGGCCCGTCACCCCCGGCTGAACGAAAGGCCGGACGCTCTGTAGGGTCTCTTCAAAGGTCTTCCCCTCAGCGGTCTTTATCCTGATCGTGCTTTGAACCAGAGGGGGCCCAGCACTACCATGCTTTATCGACCCACCTGTGGGAGTTTTCGAGGTGACTAACTCGGCGTCACAGCCCACCCGGCGGCAGAGGGCCTCAAGGGCCCTTCGTGTGCCGTCAGTTTGGTACTCTTCCGGCACCTGAAGGGTAAACCTCTCCTCATTCAGCTCCGCCTTTGCTTTCAGTACCACCTTAGTGAGTAGCCTGAGAAACCCGCCTGCTGGCGCCCCTTCAGGGGTTACTCCAACGACTAAAGTGCGTGACGTGCACTTGACACTCATGGGAGTATCCTCGGTTTCATCACATTCCAGCTCCAAGGCATCCCTGCTCCGGAGAACCGCGAGCCTGTCCACCGGGACTTTGGCTGCCTCTGGGGCCGAGGGGAACTGCATCGCTAGTTGGGCCAGCAACGCTGAGTCCCTCTTTGAGCCTTCCCGTATGATAAGAGCCCGGGTCTCCCTTGCTGACAAGATTCCTTGCTGGGTTAGCGAGGCCCTCTGGAACATCTTCTCGGGCCAGTCTTTCTGGAGAACCGTGAGTAGCTCTTCATCCGACTGAGCCGCCTGAAGGGCTGTGTCAAGCTCAGCGATAACCTGGGCTACCCTAAGCTCCTCGGCCCTTTCTTCATTCATCTCCTTACCGCATCTGGAGCACAGGGGAGCACTATCCGCGGCTTTTTTTGCCGTCTCTCCTGGCCCTTCTCCCCCCCGGAGCTTTCCCTCAGATAGTTTTTGCTGAAGCCCCTCTATTCTAGCCTTCATTTCTTCAGCCTCCCGCTGAAATCTCTCTATTTTGGTCCTCATCTCAGAGTTTTCCCCCTCAAGCCGGGTAATCATTCCTATGTGTTCCGCCCTTTTGTCATCCTCCCTTATATCCCTTTTTTTGCCCTGCCTCTTAATCCTTCTAGCCGCCTTTCCCAACTCCTCAACCGCAATCTTGATTTCTCCCTTGGTGGTAGGGTGTTTTCCGCATAGCTGGTCTAGCACCCCCGTCCAGGTGAGTAGGCTGGCTAAAGCCGAGTCGTAGTCCTCGACTACTGGTTCCTCAGCCGGCCACAGCGAAACAGGCAGCTCTCCAGAAGTGTATCCCTTCAACCTGTTGGCCAGGATATTAAGCCACTTTTTTCCCCCTGTTTTTGCGGCGTTTTTGTCCGTTTCTTTAGGAGGTGTGCTGAGACGCGCCCTTTTTTGACCCGCCTTGCTGTTTCCCCCCTTGTCATTGTCCTCCTTATCCGCATGGCTTTGGTCCCCCCTCCCCATGCTTGCCTCTGGGTCCTCAGTCTCCGTGTCCGAGTTGGGCACCAGCACCGTCGGTGTGGCCGCCCCTTCTTCCTCCATCCTAGTTACCCCGCTTGGGCCCTCTCCCTGACTACCCTTTCCCTCAGGAGTTCTGAGAAGTGCCCTACTACTCCTGAAGGGGTTCCCTCCCTTATCTATCTCGCCCGCCCCCCCGTTTCCTGGGGCACTCATCGTTCTCCCCCTTTATCCCGGTGTCGACCTCGAAGAGGTCAGCCTCAGGCAGGGCTGGATGCGAAAAGTACCACAAAGGCACCACCGAGGTATCACAAATGGTACAATTGTATCACAGATGTACCACAGTATCACACATGTACCACTAAAGGTATCACTTGCGTACCACGTTGGCGCGGTGCGCGCTCGCCGCACGTTGGCGCGGTGCGCGCTCGCCGTACGTCGACGCGGTGCACGTCAGCGCAGTGCGCGCTCGCCGCACGTGGGCGCGGTGCACGTCCGCCGTACGTCGGCGCCGCGCACGTCAACTGCACGTCGGCGCTGCGCACGTCAACTGCACGTCGGCGCCGCGCGCGTCAACCGTACGCCGGTGCGACACACGTTCACCGTATGTTGGCGCGGTGCACGTCGAAGTGCACGTCCCCGCGCACGCTCGCCGCACGCACACACACGCGACCACACACGCTCCACGTGTACGTAGCAGTCACAAACAAAACAGAAGCTATGCGCGTCACCAATTCACCAAAACACTAGGTCACCGAGTAAACGCCAAATCAATAACACAGGGCAGCAAACCAAGCAAACACTGCGCAAGCGAAACACCAAATTCAAGCAAATCCCGCACCGTCGGGAACCGACGTCCGTCCTGTGAGGTGCTCAAGGTGTGCGCTGGATCTCTCACCAAGTGTGGTAAACTGAGTGCCGTTGCTCAATCCGTTTAGGACCTCAGGTTCTCACGTTTCACCGTTTCTTCACAGAGCGAAGTTCACACACGACCGCTCATGGTGAGTGCTAGCAGCCGAAACCCACACAGGAGTACGGACACCAGACCGGCTTGCAATACGTTTTCGAAAACATGCATTTATTCTCGTACCTTTAGTAATTTAGTTTGTTGACGTCGTACTGTCATGTCATGACCCTCAAGTCATATCTAGTCTATCGCCAAACCAAGGAGAGTTCCTACAATCATCTCCGTAACTGAAGTGACCATTAAAGGTCCAATGGATCTCAGGGGTCAGCATAATAAGCTACTCGATCTTGTTGGATTCGCGTGATGACCGGATGTTTAGCCATTCAGGGTAAAAGAAGCACAGTAAACCGGAACTGGTTGACTTAAGCCGTTTCGTTTGGTTGGACGCTAAACAATAGTGTTTTGTTCTCCGGTATTACTGGCAAGCACTTGGAAATGCGGCATTACTGTCAAAAACTTGGACCTACAAACTGTGTTAAGGTTGAAAATCCAATATTTCATGCAGCATTCAATCTATTCTCCATGACATCTCGTGGTGGTGATTTCCAAGAACGTCTCTAAGATGTACGATCTCACCTCCAATAGATACAAGTTTTATCTTGCATATTACCTGGACCTACCATTGTATATATCTATAGGACTACTCTCTCTCTCTCTCTCCATATATATATATATATATATATATATATATATATAGATCTATATATATATATATATATATATATATCTATATATATATATATATATATATATATATAATATATATATATATATATATATATATATATATATATATATAAATATATATATATATACAAGCACACTGTTAAATGCGAGCTGGACCCACCAATCATTTGAGCCATATGTGATCACGTAAATGCGGTAAATGTTGTTCCTTGTTGTTAGAGATGACTCGAAACTGGACAAACTGCTTACGGCTACTGAGTGGACACGTGTGATGACACAATGGCGAGGACGCCGATGAAATCCGACATCAAATTCGATGTCAGCTAAATGTTGGCATTAGCCGGTCTCGCTCCGTTATGACCACCAGCATCCGTTGTCCGCTATCGGGTCCATTTTTTTGTAATTTGTTTGCCGTCTATGTCGCGATTGTTTCCTCCGCTTTTGCTGCTGTCGTTGCTTTGTGCTCGCGCCATTTCCATCCGAAAATGGCTGCCAGCATAAAATTGTGTTGCCAAACTAGTTAGCTACGGGCCATTAGAATTGCTTGCCCATTTATTGTCGCATAGAGCTATAACGAGACCTGCTGAGAGCATGCGCAGATGGTCAGCGAAATTTCGACACTTTTTTGTTTAAGGTTAGATAGCCTAACAACTGTGTCCGTGTGCCTTGTAAGTTCCTTGTTGACCTTGTTAGTTTTTTGGAGCTTCCGCTAGGCACTAACTGGCTTAGCTAATCCTTCGTGGTGTGAGTAACATATGCATACTATACGAAAAATAAGTACTGAAATTATTCGGAAGATAAGTACTGAAAATATCTGCAAATATCATGTCTTGGGATTTTTTTTAATAATGCAGCTTCTCTCACGAGTATACATGTTGTCCTGAATGATTATTTTAAGCTTAGCCTATATTGAAAGCAGAGTAGGAAAAGCCGTTCGAGCGGCGGCAATAACTAAAAACACGTAAATGCTGTCAATACATACCGCGTCCGCCCTTTTCAAGATTAAAGTGGAACCAATAGCAACATTAAGTATACCACGTATACGAAAGAAATTAAAATAGGCATATTTACAGTTACTAGATAGAGTTCGATTTTTCTTCATGAAGCGGGTTTTGGGATTAGCCAATTCTTGTAGGAATAGACTAGTTCATATCCTAGAGGGGGGGACTTTAATAACACAGGACTTACACGTACGATAGGGTTTACCTAGGACGACGGCGTTTGTAGCCTACGCTATGAAGTGGGCGAATAAATTAAAAGACATCGACATAAGAATATACAAGACGGTAGCAAAGAGGAGTGCAACTTGGCGAACAGCCAGATATACGAGTAGACATCTAACTACGGCGTTCGCAGCCCACGGGGGTCACCACGTGGGATGCAGCACGCAAGAATTCCACAATCTTCAGGAGTGTTGTAGGTGCGCGAGATGCTTAGGGCTATTGCGATAGATACCACGCTGCAGCATGTCGCAACAGTTCAGTTAATAGCTGAACTCGCAAGATGAGAGGAGATCCAGTGATGTGGAAAAACCAACCCAACCTGGGTGTTAAAAAAACATAATTGAAATTACTTTTGGCTTGCAAGACAATTTTTCTAAAATACGTTGCCGCGGATATATTTTTTTCTACTACTATGGCCTACTTTTCTTCACTTTGGACTGTGTTTTACCGTAAAGCGCAGAGTACCCGCCGCTTTCACTGAAGGTTTTTTGGGCAGTGGCTTCTCTTCTTCGAAACTGTTCAAACAACCTACAATAAACGCGCTTGCTCACCGAAGGCGGTGATGCTCTCGATGAACCTCAACGGCGTTGGCAGCTTTGGCAACATCCTCAAAGTTAAGACGTCTTCATGGAGCATTTTTGTTGTTTAGCTTATTGCATAAATTTAACTACAGCTATTGATGGAGCTCCATCCTTTTTGTTTAAATTAGGTTTACTTCCTATCCTACTATATACAGGGTGTTCCCTGGTTAACTGCCCGCATTTTAAGGGGTAGTTGAACTTGTAAAAAACATTTTTTCTAATCGAATGGGGGAATGTCTTGTTTAGGAACGTAAAATTACTAACATTTGTTACAATAATGTGGATAATCGGGCATCACTTACAAAGGTGCCATTGCGATGGAAAGAGTTACTAAAAATGCATTTTTTGAACTATTATTCCTCAAAATGTGCCCACTTAAAATTAGAATCACTGTATATTAATTTACTCGAACGGAGTATACGCGTACAATCATTAATATTTATGTTCTATCTTATAAACAACCGTCCTACGGGCAGGGAGACAGAGAGAGAACGTGCAGTGATCTTCGCTTCTCTGTATCTATGTATATCGCCGCAGCGGTCTCCGAGTGTCCTGTCGAGTTCTATGTATACTATCAGCGGAATGAGCTACATTTGAACGACATCTGCTAGTGGTGCGAAAGACTGTGGCGCTTGGTCGGTACCAATTGAATAGACCAATTGAAAACAATTGATATTTGCAGATTTGCTTTATTGCTTGCAGTCTAGATCAGTTACTCAGCGTGTATCCTGCGTGTGCCTGCCTGTCTAAACTGTGACGAGTTTACATGGTCCGCCGCTGCAACGCACAGTTTCTGTGGCTGTTGCTGCTGCTGTTGCGACGTTTAGTCTTGGAGGGCGCCGCCATTGCGGCCGCCCCCGCCGGAGCCGGAGGAGGAGGAGTTGCGTGAATGAAGGTCTGTGAGTGGGGGTAGGCAGGGATCGTTTCGCATCAGCGGCAAATAGTCCTGAATAAGCCTGAGGGCCTAATCCCCTACGTTGCTGCTACGATGACGACTACGAGCGAGTACGACGAAGTCGGCGCGCTAGTAGATGAAGCCGTCGCCTGTCCGCGCCTGCCGCTTGAGCACGAGCTCCGGCGACGCCTCTTTGAGGTCGTACGCCTGGCCGATGGCCGCCATCGCGTTGATGATCACCGTCGAGAAGTTGAGCCACGAAAAGCCGAGCTCGGCCGCCTTGTAGTCGAACGGAAACACGTGGTGGTAGTTGTGGAAGCCCTCGCCGCTCGTCAGGAACGACGTGAACAGGTGCTCGGTGGGCCGTATCGTCTTGTCGTAGGGCTTCATGCCGATCCAGTGCGCCAGGCTGTTGACGCACCACGTGCCGTGCAGCAGCACGGCGTAGCGAAGGATGGCGAGGTGGAGCGCAGCTGACGGCGAATAGCCGGCCCACATGTAGAGCAGGGTGGGCACAACGCCGACCGCCAGCACGACGAGAAGCGGGAACCAGCGACGCTGGAAACGCACCACCGGGTCGGCCATGAGGTCGGAGCAGTCGAGCGTCTTGCCGAGACGCATCACCTCGGGGTGCTTCTTCATCATCAGCCAGCCCATATGCGCGAAGAACATGCCCCGCGAGGTTGTGTGCGGGTCCGCGTCCGTCTCCGTGTACTTATGGTGCATCCTGCAACAGGACATCGACATCGTCATCCATTGTGATGTGTCACGGCTTGTTTAGAGACTGAAAGGCAAAACTCCGGGACTTTCACTTTTTTTAAATTAGGAACCATGAAAACCAATTTAGGAGTGGCCGATCTGAGTCTCGAACCCAGGCCTCTCGAACCCAGGCCTCCCGAACCCAAGGCAAAGGCTTCTGCCACTAAGCCATCTTGCTCGGTAATGTACACTACAGGTCTGTCCTGACGCTAGCCGAACGGAAAGCATTGCCGTATATGAGACAAAGCGTCCAAAAAGGCTGGGTCGTCGTTTGCAACTATGTAATGTTATGATCTCAATATTGCGCGTACAGAGAAAACACACATTTGCATATACGTATATTCACCACGAATCCAAAAGTCGAGTCAACGGAACTGCTCTACCGCATTATTGGAGGAGATATAAGTCACACTGTTGCCTGCAGATTTTGCACAAGCATAACGAGGAAATTTCATGGAGCTTTTTTCGACTACAGATTTTCATGTGAAAGCCACGTACAGCGAATCGTGTGGCTGGGTGCCTATTGTCATAATTGAAGCGCTTCTACGAACTACACGTTATTGCATGGGTTGCATTCTTCTCTGTACGCGCTGTATATTGTAAACCAGCCATCGGCTAATAAAGCGGTAAGTTTCAACCGAGGTAGGTCGAGACTGCGAGAATATATATTTGTAGGGTAAGTAGTGTGAAGTTGGTCGTGGCTAGACGTACCTGTGATCGCGGCACCATGTGTAGATGCTGTTCTGGCCAGCACTTGTCTGGACAAGCATGAGAACTATCCGAAAAGGCAAGTGCGCCTTATAAGCCCGATGTGCCCACAGCCTGTGAGCGCCAATTGTAACACCGAGACCAGAAAACTGGGCGGCCCACATCACTGCTAGCACCGTTCCCCAGCCTGTAATTGTACACACACGCATACACTTGTATATATATATATATATATATAGTTTGGCTTAACATAAAATCGAGTGATCTGTTGACAATCCCATTATTATAATAACTAGATAGTCCTAAAATGGGATTTCGGTACACACGACGGAACCGAAGGGTTCTTTTGCAGTATGCACCCAATATCCGCAGATCTGCGGTTTTGCGGAATGGTTCGCAGAGTTTTCGCGCGTTCAGTCTTTTAGAATCAAATTAGCAGTAAGCAGCCCTTGCCTGGTACGGTCTGGCGTGCCGCAGGGAAGCTGCGCCTCTCCGCTTTTGTATACAGTTTTGTTTAAGATATGAAACTCTATATACTATCGAGTGTTAAATATCTTTGTACGCAGACGAATCTAAAAATATAAAGTGCACTTGACTCCTCATAAGCGCACATAGCACTGCAGTCTTTTGAACAGTGCCCGCCGGTGGTGCATTGACGACGGTGTGCAGCGCTCTCCGTTTATAAGAGCTTTGTTTTAAAACACGGCTCCTCTGATTTAAACTGCATACTCAATGTCGCAACATCACTGCCAACTGCCAATATGACGCACGGTATACGACCAATATGACGCACGATATGCGACCAATATGCGACCG
Organism: Dermanyssus gallinae; assembly: GCA_003439945.1. Taxonomy (NCBI): domain Eukaryota; kingdom Metazoa; phylum Arthropoda; class Arachnida; order Mesostigmata; family Dermanyssidae; genus Dermanyssus; species Dermanyssus gallinae. The sequence continues at coordinate 36,947 of QVRM01006041.1, forward strand.
CTTTTTCTATACGCTCTATTTCAGGGATAAAAAAGCTTCTGTTCTATATAGACGGAGGGGCTTTTAACTAGTGCCCTGGCCTTGAACTTCGTGTTCACGATGTACACCGAGTGATTATGTTTAACCAATGCGCTAACTATTAAGGCTAATAACTAACATTTGGATATAAAAATGAAGAATTCGATTTCCTTATGCTCTACTCCAGTTTCACGCTTAGAGTTCGCGCTTGCGTTAATAATGATTGCCCTGCTCGAAGCAACTGCTCAACAACATTGGTATACGTGTAGAAGCATGTGTCGAATATGTTGGCTGAGAAAGACAACATAAATTAATTAAAATTGAAATCTAGGAAGCTACGCTAAGGAGCTGCGCATCTCTCGTACGTCACCGTGACCAACGCGCAGGAACAGATCATCGTTCAACGTTTGCTCTTAGATGGTTCTAAACAGATGCTAAGAAGGTTTCCGTTACTATTCCGAGCGTATCGTTATCCTGCACCTGTGGCCGTCGTGGCCGCCGGCAAAGGTGATCAAGCGATTGGAAATGTATAAACGTACGTATGGGCGAATCCGCCAAAAAGTGTGCGCATTGATGAATGGCTGTGTTATGAGGAAGGACAACGAAATTGTTCGGCGCGCGGAGTTGTCAATTTCCACACGGATATCGCGCTATCGCACAAGCGACGCATCACAGCGTAGATGGTTGCAGTTTCGTCCGAAGTACGACGACGTTTAACTCTGCCTGGTTGGTTTCCTCAAAGGTCTGCCTGCCGGCCTGCCTTCCTAGGCAACAGCGATTGACGACGTTGACGATCCAATCCGCGTTGTAATCGCGGGCAAGTCTGTACACTGTTTGCCGCTCGCTCGCTGGCTCGCTGCCGCCGAGCCTGCATGCGGTAGTCGCGTACATCGGCTAAAGTAAGCTGGTGGGCTGCTAGCTAAGCTGAATGAAGTTGGTTGGCGAAGCTTCTTTTTGCAATAGGAGACGTATAAATATATATATATATATATATATATATATATATATATATATATATATACATATATAAACATATACACACACATATATATATATATATATATATAAATAGATGTTTGTGGGTATGTATGGGTGTCTGTGACGTATGTCTAGGTGCGAGAAGTATCAAGTGCCCGCCTATTAGTTTACACAACAAAAAGCCGTAAGCTGAAGCCCCTTCCCACTGTGCGCATAACCGGACACGTGTCATAGGTTCAGAAGCGTCGTATGAGCCGGCCTTCGTGTGGCGCCGTGCAAACTTGCTACCTATATAATGCTAGTTAGTTTTGTTAAAATTGGTCAAGCAAATCACGTCAAGAAACATTTGGGACTTTCTTGAACACCACTTTGTTGATGATGGCCGATCTAGACTTCGAAGGACTCGAAGACTGTGGCCTACATAGTTTAGGCTTGTGTGCGCTAGACGGCGATGATCCGATGGTCTCGAAAAGAAATGGGCAATAACACGAGTCACAGTAACACACAACAATCAATTATTACCAATTAGAGCGAGCAACTTGTTTGTCGACGGAAGTAGTAGTAGTAGTAGTATGAGTACCGGCTGACAAAATTGATACGATGACATAAATACAGCGAAACAACACTAGCGCCGTCATTGGAACGCAAAAACAAACATTTCCTTCTGTCTAAGATGTTGACTTTAGAGATATTAGCGCATCTTGCTTAACTTCAAAAAAAGAAGAAGAAGAAGAAGTGACGTACACAACGACTGATTGTACAACGACTGTTCGTACCGCCAAATGTCAAATATTCAATACGTTGTGCGGGTGACTTAGAGCTTTACTTCGCCCATAATCGAGGTACTTTCATAGCATTTTAAAACCTTGTACATGGTGTAGCAAAAAGACTATGCTTTTGTTTTCTACTAAGCGTACTGTACTTGAACGTCACGCAGTTGGCTCTATATTGCACATATTAACGATACTGTCATATACACACTTACGCCTGCACGTTATTTACGACTACATTTAATTTCCAAACTTAATTCTAGTTACCTCATCATATCAATGGCTTGTTTGATTGACGAATTGCTCTCTGTGCACACAAGAATCTTCTTTGTTGAGCCCTACAAGACGGTTAACAACGTGCCCCTTATGTTTGGTATCCACATGTATGCTTCATATGTAGACGCTAAGCTTGTATGCAACGTTTATATGTGACGCATTATAAACTTGCATAACCTTGAAGTGACAAAAAAATATTTTTTGTGTAAATATTGCTTTGAGCAAAAATCACCCAAATTAACTTTGCTTACAATTTACCGTTAAGTTGCGTTTAACCATATAATGTTATTAATACCCTTTGATCAAAGGTGATTCCGAGGTCTGTGGCCATCAGGCAAAACCGCATTCTACCTAGTACGCACTACTAAACAGAAAAGTTTTTACGACTTGACTCTAGTTAAGGATTTCCTACAAATTGTCAAATTTTGGGAATTCAAACTCTGTTTACCATAATTGGCAGCGTAGAGGCTGAGCACCTACAGTTATTTACGGCATTAAGAGTAGCCTAAAATGGCATTAGAGTATCGTTATTATTCGCAAACCATCTATATATCATGTAAAGCTGCACGACGAACCTATCTAGCCTTGAAGGCCAGCTAAAGAAGAGTCATTTAGATCTCTTCAGAAGGCAAAACTTTTTTCGGGCTGACCCTCAACCAAGATTTAACGTCCACGGGACTGCTTTTCGCATTGCTTCATAGACGGACTCCGATAAATACAAATGTGCAACGGTGGGGCTCGAACCCGCGCACCTCTATGTCTCCCCCGGTTGCGAGGCACAGGCGATTGCACCACGCCACCGGGCTCGACTTCTTCAGAAGGCAAAGACCAATTTCCTTTTAGATCTCGGCTGCTGAAGAGACAGAACCGGGTTCGTACACAGTAAAGGCAAATAAATATTCACAACAAAGTGTGCACAGAACTCAAGAACTCGGCAAGAAGTAATCGATAATGTCCAACTACGAATTTTTGGGAATCCTTCTTTCTCGATCAGCAATCTTGCACGTGAATTTAACATGGCCATAACGACCATGTGCAGGCTTGTTCACGAGGATCTCAGGAGCAATTCCTATGCCATCCGATTTTTCTTCCTATTTCGCTCCTATGTCATACCATTCAAGCAAGTACTCTATGAGACCTTGAAATTCAGGAGACTTGATCGACGCCATTTGCTTATCTCTTCCCTCAAATACGAAGCAGTAGGTCGTCTTTGTTTCTTCTTGTCCAACAAGTGAGTGAAAATGTTCGTCAAGGGTTCGCCTGCCAACCTACGCAGAAAAATGTCATCTACATATCCGTTTCATTGTAAGTACGGGCTTAAAAAGCGGCGGCATTGTGTGCGCCAAATTAGACGGAACATCTTGTTCTTGAACGTACTCTACGCCAGAACTAAGCACATAATTCCCAGTGTTTGCTTCACTGGCACATACTAGCCAACCCGTCATCACTAGGCATTGTACTGCCGGCGTTCGTCCAAAACGAACTGAGAGCGACAGGGGGGAGATATATAAATATATGTATGTATGTATATTTATATATATATATATATATATATATATATATATATAAATAGAGAGAGAGAGAAAGAGGTACAGCGAGCTGTCAATGTCACACACACACACACACAACACAAACGACTGGCGAATCAGACGCTTTGCGTGCTCGCCGTAACGGACGACCTCAAAGTCATCACGGAGACGAGTGACGATCTCTAAGGTATAATCCCCTCATCATCATTATTATCATCATCATTAATCATTATCATCATCATTGTTATCACAACCACCATCACCATCATCATCATCATCATTAACACCATCACAATCACCACCTTCACCTGCATACCGTATTCGTTCCAATGCGCCCCGATGCCGTAGATAGCGTACGCGTGAAACACCAAGAACATGAGCACATTATGCCACACGACGTCGGTGACGAAATACGACGCGCCGCGGCTCGTCTGTTTGAGGCTGGCGTCGGCCGCCGGCGACAGCGACAGCGACGCTGCGGACTTTTTTGCATTGTCGAGCGGCTTCACTGAGGGCGACACGTCGCGGTGGATGTTCGACTCGACGTAATCTCGCACAAGTTCGCAAGGATCCTCGAAAGCTGAGGGGTGGTCTTCTTGGGGTGTGCTGGCCGCCGCAGCCGCGGCAGCAGCAGCAGCAGTAGTCTTTCTCAACACGAGCGTATTGCTGCTGCTGCTGGTGTCCTCATTGTTGTTTGCGCACGTCGCCGTAGTCGTCGTCGTCGTGGTGGCGGTAGCGGTGGCGGCAGTGGGCGTCATTTCGTTGACGACGAACGCGTGGTCCTGATCCTGTTGGGCGACCATGCAGCGACCGAGCCGTCGGGCGTCGAAGCGTAACCTGTAACTACTACTGTCCGAGCTCGCACTGCTAGAGGCTCGACGCGAGCGTAATCTGCCGGCCGGCGAACCTATAAACGGCCTGGCTGGTGGGTCGCTCGGGCAAGATTGGGCTTTCTCGTGTCGGGCGGCGCGTCTTGTCGGACGCGATGAGGTGGTGGTGGCGGCGGCGAACTTCGTGCAGTGACTACCGCCGCTGTCCGAGCGCCTAGCCAATTATACGGCGCTCGCGCGCGAGATTATCCTTATCATAGTGATGATGGTGGTGGCAGTGGTGGTGATGATGATGGTTGTCGTTGTTGTTGTTGTCGTTGTAGTTGTCGTCGTCGTCGTTGCCATCGGCGTCATGGTCGTTCCGTTCCAGCTCAGTGTCTGATAGTGTCACATAATCCGGCAGGGTGCGTGAGACCCTCTTGCGTGACTCATCTGCACGCAGCACACGGTGCCCGCCAGCCAGCCAGCCAGCCTCCTTCCTTATGTGTATGATGCGCTGCTCTCTGCGTCCCGTCCGTCCGTTTGTCCATCCGCTTGTCTGCGGCAGCGACGACGACGACGGCATCTCTCCGTGTCTGTGTTCTTCCTCCTTGGTCTCTCTCTATCTATCTCTATCTATCTCTCTCTCTCTATCTATCTCTATCTATCTATCTCTCACTCACTGTCCCTCTCGCTGGCTCTCCGTCGCCCCCCTCCCACCCCCCAGCCGCACTCTCACTTGATTTCGCCTCTCTCTCTCTCCTCTCGTTGTTGTTGTTGCTATGTGCAAGCCCCCCCCCCCCCTCATGTTTTGTGGCGATTTCTCTATCTGAGTGGGGGTTTTTTGACCAGGGTCGTCGTTTGATCAATGAGCACTTTGTTGACCACCACGAAAGGTGTTGGTGGTGGTGGTGCTGGTGGTGGTGGGTCAACTGGAGGAAGGAGGGGTTAGGATTGGCGGCAGTTGATGCCGACAATGCTACCGCTCATTCTCCCGACGTCGCCGCTGCTATCGCTGCCGTCAAATCTGCCGCGGCGGCAGCAGCAGCAGCAGCATTAGCATTGATTTCTCTGATGAGGCTTTCCTCCATCCACCGCTAACGAGCTGGACACGCGCAGCGGCTATTCAACAAGCAAGCAAGTGCAAAAAAAATCAGGATTCTAGTTTTAGGCTAGACTTTAGTGGGTGTGGTTGTTGTTGTTGTTGTTGCTGCTGCTGCCCGACCGACCGACAGACAACATTAACAACTTTGGCGACGACGACAACTACAACGACGGCAACGACAACAACGACAACAACAACGACAACAACAACAGCGACAACAACAACAACAACGACAACAACAATAACGACACTTGCTTCAAAACATGCAGCATGCATTTGTGCTGCAATTTCCGGTCTCCCACCCCGCCGTGTCTCCGAGCTCCGTCTAAAGGCGAAACAAGGTTGCTAAGTTCATGACAGCTTTAGCAATAACAACAGCAGCAGTAGCCGCAGCTGCTAGCCTTACCTACCCAAACGTCTAGATAGCCACACAGCGAGCGGGCGGGCGGGATTGAGAGAGCAAACTAGAGAGATTAAAATGGCGAGTGAAAAAAGGAATGCAAAAAATAGAAAAACAAACAAATGTATATACATATAATATATATATACATATATATATATATATATATATATATATATATATATGTATATATATAAATATACATGTATAGATATATATAGCTGTGCGCATAAAGAATGAAAAATATTTGTCCGTTTTCCTGGTTATCTATAATTACCATGTATTAGCTATATATATAGTGTGTGTGTGTGTATGTGTGCGAGTGAGTGCGCGCCTTAGGAATGAAAAATATTTGTCCGCTTGTCTGGCGATCTATCACTACCAGCGTCATCATCATTGTTGTCGTCGTTGTCGTTGTCGTCGTTGTCGTTGTCATCAGCGTCACATTTAGCATAAGCATCTCGTCTAAGTGGTCACGACTGTTGACGACGACGTCGACGACAGTCTCCTAAGATAATCACTTAGATCGCCACCACCCGTCATAGTCCACCATAGCAGTGGTCAAAGTCGTCGTCGTAGAACCGTTGAACACTACGAGATACGACAGTACTACTATACGAGGCAAGTCCACCACCGAAAACAGCGATCTAATGAGACAGTAGCGTCACTGCCACACAACAACTTGAGTCGCTAGAGTCGCTATGCTCGTTCGTCCATCCGGCACCTGCAGCGCCGTATTTCCGTATTCGTGTCTATGCTACGCTATGCTATGCTAGACGTATCGAGCAGCGGCGCCGCCGGCAACAGTGATGGGGTGAAAAACGTCGCCTGTTATGGTCGCCTGAATAGCAGTGGCATGGAATTGAGTCACCAGTCAACCAATCAGTCAGTTGGTTGGCCATCTAAGAGTCAAGGGCGGGCGCGGTGTTTACATGCGCACTTTGGGGATTGGGCGCGGATGATCGTAGTGCTGCAATATGACTACTTTCAGGCCAGCCAGACTGCCCGGACAACAGGCCAGCCATGGTCTGGACACAGTGGCAGGGCAGGCAGAGGTTCCACTCCACTTTTCGGCAAGGAAAGGCAGACGAGAGGACGTTTTCCTTCCTCTCGGCCTACAAAGCCGACCACCAGAGTTGATTTCACTAATGACGCGGGCCAATAAGCGGCGCTTGACATAGGAGCACACAGAAAAATGACCTTTGCACGTTAGTTTCAAACCACCAAACGGGTTGAAACGGGTTGACAAATAAGTCAAACGTTACGTGTGACGTATCTTTCGCAACAAAGCGCCGCTATTAACAAACGTTTCCATAGCGCCATGGAACGCATGGAACGGGTTGTGTTAAATCTACGAAGCCGTTCGAAAGTGATCACACCTCTGAAAGTGAAACTTTCAAACGAAAGTCCCGTTTATGGTTTCCGACGATGCAAGCTGCAGCACGGACTGCCAAAGACGTAATCCCTATCAATGCATGTGCTTTGATTTTTTATTTTTTTATTTACCAACTCACCCTAAGAACGAAACCTTGATATCTACTATTATCTATATGTTTATCTATCTCGCATTTTGCGTATCGTGACGACATTGGGGCCACGACTCGTGAAATCAGATTCGCTAGCTACCTTTAGCACCGCGTTCGACCGACACGTGTATATATATATATATATATATTTATTTGTGCAGTATACGAGGTACGTCTTTAGAGGGATATTTGCGCCCATAAAAAAACACATTTGATATAAAGCATAGTACTCGTATATATTGGGCAGGACAGTGAGTAATTGGAAATTTAAAATTTAAGGTAATTTCAATTTCGTATGGACCGCACTCAGAACGAGAGTACGACTAGTTTATTTGATACTTTATGTGTTAATGGTGAAATATTAACTTTATCACTATGGCATTTTTAGTAGCGATAGAAGCGACCCCACTTCTGCCACTGCATTACCACGTTAAATTTTCATAGAGATACGCTGCACTAAGTACTCCCCGGCTCGCGCATCCTTTGTCACAGCAGTTACCACAATTCAAAATTCCTTGAGGAACTTAACGGTCTCATATTGGCTTTAACGTTTCAATAGCGATTGGCTGACTTCTGTACTGCGGTGACAGGTCCCTGTCGGCGCAATCTAACTGCTGGCAAGTGTACAATTGAAACCATTCGCGTCCCACATGCCGAGGGGCTCTTTTACTGAAAAATTCTGGACGCTCTGCACAGCACAGTACACGACATCGTTGATGGCAATATGCTTTGAACCGGCAGGACAGCGTATGTTCCGCTGTAGCGATAACTTTAGTCCGGCATAGGTTACAGATGTATTCTGCGCAAACAGCCTCCCCAAGCCGCAGACCCGGGACGATGTGGAGTGTGTTATTGTCTCCAGTTGCGCTGAGGGGAGGACTTGCAGCCACTTACCGCTCATTGTATCAGAACTAGCCTTAAGGCAAGCTTTTCTTTTTAATCTAGGGTTTGCTCTATAAGTGTGTTTGACTTTTTTTTTGCTGCCAGGTTGTACCAGCGCTCCCTGAGTTCTCGATCTTGGGGCTCTCCCAGCAAACTTGAAACTCGTCCAGGGCGCTATCGGAGTCTCTGGCAGCTGAACTGGGGCGTCGTAAACTCCAATCGAAATTAATGAATCCTTCAATATTGTCTATGATCCCAAGAAACAAGATAATGACAAATCCACAGCAAGGCAAATTTCCAAGCCCCCGCACTCACAGAAAGGGGTGCCTGGGCCCAGGATGCAGATCCCGAGTGAACTTTGAGTAGCCGTTATTGTTGTTCCGTGCGCAGAAAACCGTCGAAACTGTCGAGAAGGTCGATTCTTGAAATTTCTGCACTACCTTGATATCGGCTTGGATCGTTGTCAGGTCTCCTGTTGCGTCATCAATATGCCACAGTTGAAACCCTGGTCAAAACTGTGCCTGTAATTCAGCCATAGCGATACAGAAAAGCTGGCCCACACGGGACACCTTGTTGCCCCACACGCATCGACTTGAGCGTCTCCTATTGCCACAGAAGGTTAGCGGGCAGTCTATAAATCTGGTATACAGTTGGGTAAATAGCGGGTATTGGACTTCTCACAGTATTGAATAAGTGACCTCGGCAAAGCATTTTAAAGGACGTCTTGAAAGTCGAGCTGCTTCTGCTCGTCCTTTTATCCCGCACCCTAGTGGCGTGGGAGCCAATAGTTCCAAAATAGCAGTAATTGCCTTTTCCATTAAGACCTTACCGACCAGTCGATGCAGGGTTAGCCTCACGACGATTTGTCGAATGCCTCCGTCCTTATTTTATAGGGCGATTATTGTTGTCCCGTAGAAAGTGGATGGCGCGATTTCAGAGCTGCTAGACGCTCTATTTTGTTACGCTCGCTTAAATAATGAGGTACCCATTGGTTCAGTTTTTACACGAAACCATGAGTTGACGATGGTTGTGTGACACATCCCAAAATATATGGCTTTCTCACGCGTAGTTGCCTGTTAAAATTTGCGGTGAGGCATATCAGAACGATGTGTCTCGACGAAGCAGTTGTGATGGAGGTACCGTAAGTTGTCTATCAGAGTTCAGGCCTCTTGCGTCGGACGTTCTCGCACATAGTTCGCGGTAGTACTCCCTATTGACCGCGAAAACAGGTCGCAAACATTCGATAAAGATGATTTCATTTGCAGCCAAAGAAGCAGTCAAAATAACCTTGGCGTTGAATTTCCTCTGTATGGATTTCGTTGGTGGAGTTTTGGTCTCAGTGTTGCAACCATATAGCCATGACTTGTTTTGTGTAATCACTCTGTGGAGCAATTCAGGATCTTCTGCTGCCACCTTATTTCGGACATTTACGTGTTATTTTGTTAAAAAAATTAACATTTCAAAAGTAAACTTTATTGCTAGTCTTCTGGCGCATATAATATCGGTTAAGGCGGTTACAACTAATCCGTAAGATATCTCCAATTCGTCAGCAATATCTCTGGTATAATTTTGGCGCTTGTGGATATAATATAACGACGAACTTTTTGAAGGTTTAATTCTGTTGTTGATGTCAAAGGCATTTCCGGACGAGGTTCACTATCGGTCTCTTCTTGTCCGTGGCGAAATAGACGGTACCACGTCACGTATACGCAATGTTTCGGGATACCGCTTAATCACCATTAGTAGTTCATCACACTTGCACCTGCATTTAAAACATATTATTTAATTTGTAACAAAGAACTGATGCAGATTCGCATGCACATAGCGTTGAATAAAAAGCTGTTATCACCACCCGTGACGAGAACGAGGGGATCAAACACCGTCGATCTTGCAAGCAGCGTGGTGCTTGTAGAACCTAGAGCGTGGTCAGTAGTTCAGAACATATTTGTGTTGGTACATATGTATATATGTATATACGCTAGGTTGGTAAGTAGGTATTCACGCTTCACTCAGTAATTCAGCCCATAGAGAGCCCGCGAGCCGCCCGCCTGGCTCTATACATCTAGGCATCGCTTCGCTTCATTTAAGAACAAAATTAAATTATGGGCAGTTGTGTCCATGTTCCCGCATATCCGTATACCGGTGTGTGCCGCTGTCGAGTGGCTGTATCTCGTAGTAACTAGAGCTTGCTTGTAAGTCCGGTAGGCGACCATTTGATGAATATTTCGAAACGACGCCGACATTAGTAGCAGTAACAACAACAGCTTATAACGAATTATATCTGCGTGAGTATTCTTTGTTCTTACCTGTGTTCTATCCTCCTTCATTTGTTCTTTATATATTTTTTATACATAGGGTATTTTGTCACTGTACCGAAATGACGGCGCTTACGGTAATATGCGTGTAATCAATCATCGTTACCATTTTACCATCAATATCCCTCAGAGAGTAGAACTCATTAAGCTGCACTCTGATTATTTGTTTGGTTAAGAGAGTTTGGCAGGCTCTTGGCGTTTCGTGACCACGTAGTTTTTGGACGAACGGGGTGAAATGAACCTAGACTGTTTTCTGTGGGGTCTTTTGGAGAGCAAAGTGTTTGCCAGCAAAGTCACCCCCTTCTCTCTCTTTTACTATATATATATATATATATATATCTATTCAGATTCATAGGCTGCCTATAAACTCATCATACGCTTGGCGTCGGCAAGCAAATTAAGTGTAAGCTTATTTATATTCTATGGACATGTGAATAGAGAAACCTGTCGCATCTGGGCAACCAAGCATCCTCACACAATTTAGAAAGAGCCATTACGCGTGCCATATGTGATTGCTTGGTGCGGCATCTGTCCGAAAGGCATTATTTGACCCTATGTGTTACACTACACGGTGAATAGAGAGCGTTATATCAGCATGACCCGTAATTTTCTGCGGTCAGCTTTAGAAGGAATAGATGCAAGCGAACTCTGATTACATGGTCACGCAAGCCACACAGCCAGTGAGACAATTGAGCTTTTGAGGATGAAGTGTCCTGGCGCAATTTGGCGTAACAGAGACATTTACTGGCTTTTAGGGTCTTACGATTTAATGCCGTTAACTTTTATATAGGTTTTTTTAAGGGTAGAGTGTGCGCTAATAATAGCTAATAATTCCACGATCATCAGAGAACTAAATCCTAGCCCTGAAGCGTGCATAACGTAGTTAAGCCTTATTTATTTATAAAGTGCTCAAAAATTGGGTGGCCCGTATATAGCTTGTAGAAATAAACAAAGCTCACTTCATCCCCGGTATTGTTTTATTTAAAATGATATTATACATGCATATTATTTATTTCGCAATAACTTTGAAATTTAAGATGATGATGATAATAATAATGATTATTATTATAAAACTATTGTCATTATGCACAATTTGAACACTGTAGCAAACGTCCCACCAAGCGAAAAAGTGCAAAGCCCGCCAATGCGTCTGGCATCTCGCTACATGCTTATTAGCGCACATCTGCGAGCAGAACCGGCAACGAAATTGATCGCCAACTTGGTGGAATCCTTGGGTCGAACATACCAAGTGATCATGATGGCCATGCACAATGTACCTTGTGTATATGTGCCGACTAGTGCATGCCACTCCATCTCAATGCTCCCTGGCAAGGTACACACATAACTGCGCTACCGCGTTTTTCTGCTTCTGCAACAAAAATTGCTCAAGCGGTCCTGTAAAAGGTGACCTAAGCCTGATTCTGATTGTTTCCACTGCCGGTCCGCAACCCGCTAGCAGGAACACGAAGCAATTTCCTGCCGTCCGCGGCAAGCAAAGAACACGCATCACAAATATTGTGAAGCATAAATCTTGCTGCACAAAATTTGCCGCTAAAAGATGCCCTCACATCCTGCCAAGGCTGTAGCTAAACATTGGTACAATGTTAAGCTCAAACAGACGCACTGCGGCACTCAGAGACAGTCTTCAAGAGTCTTTCACTTCTGTGCGAATAGAAGCAATAGCCGCCCGACACTTGTCGCGGATGTGCTAGGTAATGGTCGTTCCCGTATAATGTAGTTTCTGACCGAAATACGGGAAGGAGTTGACACACTTCAACGGTTGGCCACGGCAGGGTGTTACGTCTGCTACAGCCAATCGACCCCCACGACGAAACTTAACACCTTACAGCGAAGGTTTCTTTCGCCGACAATTCGACGAACGGCACTGCTGTCCCGGTAGGCCACTACTATGTCATCCGCATACATAACGGCGACATTTCTAAACTCCTCCCGCACAGGGCAGGATAACTCTGCGATGAGCAGGAAGAAGGCCAGGCAACTGAGATAGACCCCTTGAGGCGTCCCTACGGTTTAACTCGTTGCAAGGTGTCCTCGCTCCTTATGTTTACTTAAAATGAGCATACGTTAAAATCAGATTATATATGTATTCAAAATTAAAAACTGTAAACATCTGCTATGAGCAAAACGAGCCGCCTGCCACGGCGTATTGTTCCCAAATTTGACTTTCCAGTATGGACGTCCAGCTTGCGGTCTGAACACCAGGAAGCAATGCTATGTATTAGTTTGCCATTCGTTGTAACAATATTCACGCCACCTTTCAGCTGTTGCCGTCAGTGAGCTTACTTTTGTCTAACATAGTAACCGTTAGTCATGTATCATAATTTTACTTTTACTCTTTCGCAATAGACCTTTTGGAGTAATCATCGCTTTTCCTGTGACGTTTCAGAAGTTTTTCGGCCAGACTGAAGTATTCAAGGGGATCTTCCTCGTTCAGCTTCAGAGATGTAGCTGAACGGTCTTCCGCAAACAGTTATCGTTGCTAATGCTGCCGGCAGCATCTTAAGCGTTGCTGCTATATGCGTCAACTTACGCAGACAAAATTGCTTACTGATTAGTATTGACGCCGATAACGTAAGACCCAGCGCGTTTCTCTCGGTTGCAGGGCCAGCAGAGAAAGTATTGCCATCTACGTGGTCACGTGCGGTTTCAGTGAAGGCTGTATGTCCGTGAGTTCACTTCACCATTGCGCAGTGACATTCTGCTACCCCCTTTGATCAAAATTGCTGCTTGACGCCAATCTGCTTGCAAATACGCACATGACATTGCCATATAGTTTGGACCTTCTAGTTCTATCCCTGGCAGCCTCTGTTTAGCTAATAACCCAAAAACAAAGTACAAAGTGAGATACCGTGAACTTCCCCTGCTCCAGAATCCTCCCGAATTCGATTTCTAGGCTGGACTTTGGTAAATGTCATTGCGTATTGCGTTACGGTATTCAACAAAAGTTCACCTGCTGAAGGTTATATGAGTTGTTGTTATTTTTTCGGCGCCTCAAGATCGACGCAATTGTGCTTACGTATTACGCCGAGATTGCCGTGCAGTTTCAGAAGATTTATAGATCTAACATGACGAAACGTTTAACTCGCTGTAAGTACATCTTTCTTATGTGCATGACGTATGCACCGTTATTATTATCATCTCATACAATGGCTCTTTGTTGTACAGTGGCTTTGAAGTGGTATCCAAGCGAAAGTGAGATAGGCTGTGCGGCAGCAACCGGCATAACTTTAATATATGATCTATGGTGATTGTCGTATGTGCCCTCTTTGGCAGTTTACTCGGCAAACAATTCGTTAATCATATCATATCATAATCAATAAGTTCCGCAAGGGCTACGGCTTTGGGTTAACGGGTCTATAAGCCCGTATGACAAAAAATAGCCCAATTGAGTTAACTTTTAATTTGATGAAGTCCAACTATTGTTGCATTTCCAAGCATAACGATGCTTTGAAACGGTATTACTTCTTGTAAAACAATTTTGAATCGTATTATATTTGTAGCATTGACATCCATACGGCTAGACACATTGTTTACGAAATGTAAGGAGATAATATATCAATACTATTATGTTGAATTCTTGGGTTTGTTCAATATGTTGAAATTTTAGTTAATAGATATGCTTTTCATTCTCTATTTATCGAATAGAATAAAAACTTCTTGCAACCACAAGTTGAACTAGAACCCGTTTGTCATTATTCCTGAATGTGTTCATTAAGAGCGGAAAAACAAAGTTGCTCGATTCAAGCTTGCATTATCTGGGGAATCTCTTTTTTAGAAGAATATTAAGAAAATGCGGTTGCATGCACACACGGGCACCGCGACAAGGAAGCTCCCTGCAAGTGTGAGACTTCAACTTCTTAAAAAACGGTCATGTCTTCGTCTTTGACTCCGATTTGACTAGGAACTAGGAACTGTTTGCGCATACTATTAAACAGTCCGGGAGGGAAGTCTTTCATTCCTGGGAGCCAAGGGGAGACGCGAGCAAACAAGAAAGCCGCTCTTGTCTTCTCCTGTAGTATATTCTTAAAAGTTTGTGACGCTTCGTTTAAGTACGAAGTAGATTCTGTTCATTTCGTGACGATGTCCCGTAGGTTAAAAGCTGTTATGTTCCTCAAAAGCTCTAGTAGGTGTGCGCGGTGCTCCGCCCATACTGGAGACCTCAACACGTGTGTGTCACCGAGTCCATCGCCACAGTAGACGCACGTGGAACTAAGGGCCTTCCCGGTCCTAGACAGGTAAAACTGGAAGTCCACGTGACCTGTGACGACCGGGTAGTGTAGAATGTTAATCCCCCCCACCCCGGTTGATTTAGCTTATAATGCGGGATCAGGATGCGGAGGCTATCCTTATTCTAGAGCGTCCTACTCCTCCTGCAAGAGGTCGATTGTGCGCTGACGTTTTTTGTTATTTTTATAGTTATGCCTGGCCAGGCCAAAGCTCCGCACAATGCAACAGACTTGGCCGCGGACATAATGATACATTTTCTTAGCTGCCGCGGCCTATAGATATTGAGCATAAGGCGTGCGAAGTAATCGGCTGCTTTCGATGCCTTCTCCCTCACCTACCGCACTTGTTCAGTACCACGAAGGCCCCTGTTAAGAGTAACCATAACTACTTTATTTTGTTGACCAGTGCGATCTCCTGGTACTCTAAGCGGAGGTGAAGGGCAGGGCATTTTCTCCGGCCTAATAGGGGTATCGCCGTGTCTTTAGAAGGGGTGAGGGCAAGCCCCGCCTGCTTGCATCCAGCGGGCGACATTAGCAAGTGCCTCGTTCGCTACGGCTCTGCAACACATCAGGAGTCCAAGCCTGGACGCTTAAGATGAGGTCGTCAGCGTATGCGAGAAGTCGTAGGTGACGAGAAGGCGAAAAGTTGTGGACTCGTCGTCGTAGATGGAGGCCCATGCAGGCCTTTAGGGACTCGCGAAACTCGGCGGCTCCCTGGCGTCTCACCGGCGGGCGCAGTGTTGAAGGTGTTGGTCTCAGGCTGGTCATCCCGTGGAATTCAATTCGATATAATGGCCGCTTAGTGATTATTTACAGCGGATTGCAGTGCTGTGTGCGCTGATGAGAAGTCAAACGCGCTATATTTATTTATTGGCTCTTACACAGGAGACATGTTACAACAGGTGGTATATAGAATTTCATATCTAGAACAAAAACTGTGTACAAAAGCGAAGAGGCGCAGCAGTTTCCGAGAGGGGCACGCATTGTTTTAGCTGAGAATGTTTCAACAGCAGTCCACTCATTTCGAGGTAAATTAAAATTGCCAACAATGGTTACGGGACTGTCAATTAACGGTAGAACATGATAGCGTCGCGTCATTCACAAATCCGTTCCGTGCGCCGAGAGAGTGTCCCCGGCGTTTGATACGTAAAAACAACACGGACGAGTCCTTTTGTGCGGAGTGAGCAGTTCAACTGCAAATGTCTGCCAGGTAAGTCGTACGACCTTTAATCGCGCTGAGACAATTATACACACCCTGGATGGAGCCACTGTCCAGTCGGAAAAAGAAAGTTGTTGTTAACGGGATGTTCGGCGTCCGTTATGGCTTGATGGAACCAGGTTTCGCAAAGAAATATGAGATCAATGTTGTTGGTTACATTATACGGTCAAATATAGTTTACGGCACCTTGTTTGGCTGTGCGTCTTTGAGGCATTGTTTGGAGCTTACCTCAGTTCAGACACATGCAGTTTAATCGTCCTGCATTGAGACCAGCGCTGTCCGGGGATTTGGGGATCCGATAGAGAGACACCGACTGGGCTGGTGTCATCGCACTTTTTGATCACGTTCTCTCGCGGGAGACGTCCAAAGGAAGCCTTTATGATGGCCCCAAACTTTGGAGCTTAAAATCTAGCACAAAAAAAAAAGTTTAAAAAAAAAACTTTTTTTAAACAGATTGACGAGTATGTGTTGTAATGTAATCGAAGTTTCCTGGATAGTGATGGTTTCAGATTGGTCGCAGAAAGGAAATGATGATTCCTATTTGGTCGCAACACACCCTAGGAATGCCCTAGGATGTGGTACTAGGAGCGATGCTAGAGACAAATATCTGGGCAATAGCAGACATCAGGTTGTTAGCTGACGAGGCTGTGCCGAATATAGCAGCCCGATTATGACTCTCTGAGCGCCTGCGCTTGATCGAACGCGAACGTTCTCCACTCTCAATGTTCGTCAACGCTACTGCTCTTGGCTGCATCGGGGCACATGTGATCTTGCGTGTCTGCACGCAACTGTGGCATCGCGTACCACACGCTCTTTAAACTACGACGCGAGGGTGTTTAACATTTGAATTGCCCGGTGAAAGAAGATAACTTGCGCCGTTTGGCAATTTAATCTTATTTATG
Organism: Dermanyssus gallinae; assembly: GCA_003439945.1. NCBI lineage: Eukaryota > Metazoa > Arthropoda > Arachnida > Mesostigmata > Dermanyssidae > Dermanyssus > Dermanyssus gallinae. The sequence continues at coordinate 53,923 of QVRM01006041.1, forward strand.
AGCTTTGCTATAGCATACTGGGTAGATATAACGGGTGTTTGCATGCCCAAATGTTGTGTGGTTCATTTCCGCACTTTGTGAAGCACCTTTTAGTCTTTTTATTATAAGTACTCTATTTTTGTTGTTGGCGAGTCTAAGCTCATTCGCGGCCGTTATTTTTCTTTTTTTTTTTATTTTCTCCTGGAACAGCAATGTAATCAGATACAAATAATATTTTAAAAATCTACCAATGCCCTGTAATAAAAAACGTAATTTTTTCAGGTCCTAGAAAAATCTGCTATCTTTTCAGCAATAAGCTTAAAACATACTTACTAACACGGGGAGCACTTCGATATTACTACTATTAAGAGACTGGAATGAATTGTGTTCCCGAGACAGTTTTTTTTAAAAATCTAATATAGAAAAACGTAACACAAATATAACTATTGCTAACATACAGCAAAGTACATATAAATCATTGTGTTGGTTATAATTTGCTGCATAACTATAATTTGGTCTTGCAATTAAAATTCGAATTTACCTCGGTATCAAATACAACAAGAAAGTAAAACATTATAAGAATATATATAGAAGTGAAACTAACAAGGTGGGGCTCATCAAATGCTTTACTCATTTTACTTATTCTCACAAACCTGTAAGTTTACATAATTATATCGTAAAGAAATCATACAGACCTACTTGGTTGATTCGCAGGAACGCTTAGCCTTTGTTTTTGTGTTACAATCGTAGCATTATTGCGCAATTTACTTTGGCATAAAGGTTTACTAACTAATATTACAGATCTACACTAGATGCCTGGAAGGGACGTGTTTGAACGCTAAGGTTACCTTCAGAGGTTCGTAAAAGGCGCATGCAGAAGTAGGCAGAAGCCGCATACAGCAGAGGGCTGTCTCCGCATAGAGCTAAGACTCCACATACAAATTATTTTACGCAAACTACCAAGTTGGAGCACAGCTTAGTCTAAGCGAAAAGTTCGTCACCTACGTGAAATAAATTCTAGACATAAAATAAACCTAGTTGAGCAAATGCATGATATGTGCATGATATTTCTCTTGAAAGCAGTATCATTGCATGATCGTCATGGATTACCGGCGATAGAATGTTCTTGGCTAGGGAAATGCTGCGGGATACTCCCAGTTGCTATGATTTGAATCTTGCTTAATGAGGGAAATTGCTTTTACGGACATCTACATCTACCTGTAGTCTGGGACTCACAATGTTCTAAATATCCTACACACTAAAACCTAGGCCTCCTCCGAGTTCTCTCAAAGTGTCTAAAACTACTTGTCTACTATATCAAATACCTGAATATTGAATCACGTTCGTTCTAAGCTACCTAGAAGTAGAAAAAAAAAAACATTTATAAAGTGGTTGTATTTAATTCCACCCCTGCGTCCCCTACGGGCTTGGAATGGTCGTGACGCATATCTTTAATGGACCAAAGGATAGACGTGTTGAGATATCTAAAGTTTCCGCAGCAATCCTTGTGAGAGGATAGCCGCTTACTCCCAGCAGTATGGTTTATCTATTTTCAATCAGCATGTTTAAAGAAAATTCGATTAATAACGAGGATCGAGTCGGCGACGCCCCAGTAGATAGCACCCATGTGGCATAGCATACCGCAAAGACGCCCTTCAATTGCGACGCTAGACTTTTTCACAATTTATTTCCCTGACGAGAGAAGATTACGTGCGCCATTCGCAATTCACCTTTAATTTATGAGCTAGGTTCACATAAAATGCGTTATTTTTTCCAGAGCTGAGTTGTCTCCACCATTCGAGGTTTTCGTTACCTTCTTATATATTATTATAGATTCCACCGTGCGCCACTCACTGAGTTTTAGACTCTCATCCCTGTGACATAAGTTATGGCTACCCACAATCTCAATAGCGAGATGCCCTGCAAATGTGAATGCATTTTTTCGTAACGTTGGCAAGAGCAGATGTGTCCCAATATCTTAATGCCAACAGCTTTTTCAAGAGCCTTATCTTAAATTAAACTAACTCTGTTCATTCACAGTATTATTTATTTATAAGTTCGTTATGTTAGCACTTTGGAGTGGACAATTGTCCCCGTGCAAACGTGTGATTACGGGTTCTCTAACCCAGGGTTAGCCCAGTTCAGCAATGTGCCCCGAACAGACGCTGCATTTCCTTGTTGGATGTCAAGCGACAGCCTCTGACACAAGAATTCGGATGCTCTCGAGTCTCCTGTTGAAAGATTAAGGCTTCTGCCTACGCGTTGAATCAGTTTGAGTGTAAAGGGGCCTGCAGTTCCCATAGTCTCGAACGCCAACGGACAAAATTCGTGCGGATAATCCACACTGGAATATTTCCTGCATTTGTTAGCCTCAGCTAACCTGGAAGCATGACCTGCTCGGACCCTGTTCATTATACTTAATTTGAACAAAATAAATATAACTTAACAGATCATCCGGAACACCTTAAGTTCTTTTTAAAGTTACTTAAAGCGGCAACATTTTGTTCGCATGCCGTACCGCGCTTTTTGTTGCTCAGCGTAAGTATGAGCATGATATTTCCCATTTCCAGATGGGCGGCCGTGTAAAGATGAGCACTAGAAATATCAATAACTTAACTTGAAGCCACTTTTAAAACAAACTAGTCATGGCTGATAAATGTAAGCAACACAGTCCGTACGCGAGAGACCTACGGATCAAAACGAAGTGAAATCGCAAAGTAGAGTTCGTAGCTAAGCATATTGGATTCATTAGTCAGCAATGAGCAAGAGCGAGGGTATTGAAAAAGAGGGAAAATTGGTGAAATTGAGAGTAACCAAGTTATATACAAACAAATGGAAATTGGTGATGGGCTCCAGATCGGGTTTGGCAGGAATAGGTGGAAAGAAAAAGCGGGAAAGGGCAGGGTGGAATGAATACACGATAGTTCAAGAGCGAGTGGACTTTTGGCAAAGCATCGTTCCAAGATCCAATTCCTGTGAGTGCAAGTTTACTATTTATATAGAAACAAACGTTACTGTGTATGGCTTCATTATGTATAATTGACTTCTTATAGCTGTGAGGGCAATTGTTTATTCCTAACATTTTGCGGTACTAAAAGCGTTTATTATTTTGCTCATAGACAGATCCAATATTTACGATATGGATATGCTCAAATGCAGTCTTAATCTAAACGCACTTCGTTTTTGATCTAGAATAAGAGATTAACAAGTCGCGAATAATTTGCTAAACCAATGCAGTGGTATGAGTCTAACCTTTGCGCGGTGCTGCAATCGTGAAGAGAATTTACGCATATCTGTGCGTATGCATGTATGTATCTGCAGATGAGAGTACAGTGAAAAAATACAACATTTAAAGGCATTGGAATTTTTTTTTCCAATTTTCCAATCTACTGGTAGCTCTGAGTTCAGCAATGTGACGATACGTTCTTGCACTCCAAAAACTCGGGAATCTCAAGGCAGGAAAGCCTTGACCCGAATCAAACAACTGACTCAAGTTTATATTTCTTCGTTAAGTTAAGCTTACTGTTTACTCGAATAGTATTTGTATGTACTACATTTATTCTGTCATTTAAGTTTACGCTTCAGCCTATGGTCCTGCGGCGGAAAGTGTTTATGTTTTCTCTGTTTGGCAACTTTGAGCCGGCCTACATATGTGCGTTTGTAGGTAGCATTTGATTATCAGCAGATTGTCGTCGTAATAGCTCGTGCTGCTGGGATTTGCGCTAGCCCCTCCATTTCACGTCACATCTCACACATCTGTTCCGCAGCGCTAAGCTGATGAGACGAGCAGCCAAAAGGCAGAAGCATTCTGAGCCAAAGTCTGACTCGGCGCTAGAACAAACTCGGGTGCGACACCGCACAGCAGAGGACAGCTCCAATGGTTGCGACTCGAATCGACCGGAGTCGGGTCCCTGCCCCAGTCCGACCTCAAGCCTGCCGCCGAGGTCGGAAACCCGAGGTCGGCGCCAAGGATTTGGACGGCGGACTTTGACGGCACACACCGTAACGCCAAGCTTGAACGATGCTTCGACTCAGGCCGACTGGGACAAAGTGAAAGCGTGATTGTCGACAGTGCAAAGACGGCAAGTTCGACCATACCAGCTTCGTCGTGTGGATGGTCTCGTAGCCAATAGTGCAAATGTTGTTGTTAGAATGCGCAAGGGTCGATGCATTCTCTGTTGTAGACAAACAGTCGACAGGGCCGTGCCGACCGATGCCGAAACCTGGGCCGACGCTTATAGATGCCCACAGAACAGCGCAAGAAGATTGTCACTGCAAAACGAATTGACAACAACACATTTTCCGATAAGAATCGTAAAAATCACACGAATTGCACGCCGACAATTGGAACGAGAGAGAGAGAGAGAGCTAGAGAACGCCGACGCCGGTTACCCCTGTTCTGTGCCAGATCAAGATGATTCCTGGAAACTTGCTGCGGCGTCCTCTACAGCAGCCTCCTTTAGGTGTGTCAGTACTCTAAATTACAAGCTCCTTGCTGCGTATCTGTGTAAAGTATATATATATATATATATATATTCGCGGGCTTAGCATTGTACATATGTTGCTAGTCATTGCTATCATCAACGCCTTGCTCAAACATCGTGTGCACTCACGGCACGTTAAGCAGACCGCAACGCTAGATGGCTTTCAGTAAGCTTTCCGTGTAAAACAGATACTTGATATATATAAATGCGTTGACTTGCGGCCGCCGCCTAAATCTGTACTAGCATATAGAGATACAGAAATATTATGCTTGCTGCGGATCTCTACAGCTGGGTATCGTGCGAATTACGCTTATGTATATAAACTCTTCCTAATATGTGATTGATCTAATAAGCTGTACTAATACAGATAAAATGTTAGCTTCGCATGATGCGCAACAACTCTATCGAAAACGTACGTATCGACTCCTTAGACTATTCATAAACGCACTGACTTATAAGTTTCTGTTGGTACTGTTTTTGCTATATGCATATTAGGCGCTTGGATGTGAGACGCTGCTTGTGTGGTTAAATAGGCAAAATCGGTTTATATTTGTTTTCTGTTAGAGTACAGCTTGTTTTTTTTACTTCTCCAAGTTGCGCGTCTCTTTTACACAACAACCAATTTGGTTGATGGCTAAGGTTCCTTCGTGCGACTTAATCGTCATGCACTGTTGGCCTTCAATTTCGCCAGGAATAATCCACAGTAGAGCTATATTTAATTCAAAAATCGATTTAGGCTCTTAGTTAGGTCATGCATTCTTGCACATAAGATACAGAAGCACTCAGACCTAATATTGTTTACGCGCCGGAACGTGTTTTGGGGTTGAGTAACCTGTTAAAATGTTTATTATTAAGAGCATTCGAGAACCAAAAGAAGCTAAACGAAATTTAGACTCTTAGAACTACGAGAGTCATAATAGCTCAGACGACATATTATTTAACTACTGTCTGGGGGCCTCATCGATTCAAATATAAATATCAAAAATAGAAGGAGACCACGTTCCTGAGGCGCTTGCGGTGTAGGTGTCGTCAAGGCGTTACGGCTGACGTTGTTTCTAGTGTAGACTCACTTCGAGCAATGTTCGAGCAACGCTCCTGACAACCCAACGTGCCAGTAATTCCTTAACCCAAAGGCCGTGGCTCGACTTAAGTTCGTAATCGCGTTATTTGTTTGACGGGTGACTAAATGGGCACGTCCAAACCCAAATTGAAGTCGGCTGGAGTTTCTGAAAATAAAAATTTAATAACCTAGTTTTGATACGATTGACACGTGTATATATGTATAAATTATAAATACAGCTTTTGTTCAATACTGACTGGCCATAAATAGCCATATATATATATATATATATATATATATATATATATATATATATATATATAAGAAAACGCGGAAAAAGCTAGTCCCGTTAAAAACGTAGCGGTGCAGTGAAGTGACATATCTTAGATAGTTAGCATTCGATTTATAAGAGTTCAGAACCCATATATATATATATATGGGCTCGCGGGCCTCGCGAGCCACATTAGATTGACTCACAATCAACGAGAAGTTCGTGCCACCTCCCAAACTCCTAACCGATCACAGACTAATAATTTGATTTTAAGTTCCTCACAAAATGACACTGCTGCTTCTAATAATACTTTTAACCCCCCTAGTACTTCACGCGTCTCCCAGCCAAATTGTAAATGTCCATCTAGTACTTGCTTAAAGGTCTTTAATTCTAAATCAGGTCTTAATTTACACCGTCGTCGTGCCCATCCGGACGAATATAATGAGAACATTTTAGCCCCCCCCTCTAAGAAGGCCAGATGGAACCCACAAGACCCTGAACTTTTAGCAACATTAGAAGCAGATTTTATATTAGATAATAATAACGAAACTCCTAGAGAAATTGACCACCTTTTAGCTACTAATTTTAACTCACGCACACCTGGGGCGATTAGAGGCCAACGTAATTCTCAGGCGCATAAGGATCTGGTAGAGGACCTCCTTAAAAAGAGGTCTCTCCTGGATTCCAACCTTGACGGATCTGAGCTTCCTGAGCGTAGTCGGCCTCGATACTCTGAATCAGATGGCCCCTATAATCCATCCCAAAAAGATATTATTATATCTAAAATACAAGCCCTCACAAACACATTTCCCAAACGCAACATAATTTCAACAGACCTTACTCATCTGTCAAATATAATTTGCTTAGGTGAGGACCACACTATCGCCTTAAACGAATTTCTGAACAAACATTTTACACACACTGTCCGACGTCGTGCCTTTAGAGAAACACCTTCCACTGAAGCGCGAGTATCTAAAAGGCAACAGCGACGTCAAGGCTACGCAACCACTCAAAAACTTTTTAGCCAAAACCGATCCAAATGCGCTCATGAGGTGCTGGACGGCAAACACACCATACACAACATGCAGGCCACCGAAGTTGTAGAACACTGGGCCAACACGATGACACAACCACCCCCTGAACCACTCCCTTGCCCCGTATACACTCCCAACTCTGATCTCTTTGAGGTTTCCCTCCCTATCTCCCTAAAGGAAACCCACGTAGCTCTCCGCGGACCTTCTAAAGCACTAGGCTTGGACGGGATTTGTCTTTCGTCCCTCCGTAAACTCCCGTTAGAAGTAGTCTGTTGTATTCTTAACATACTAATAATTAGCGATATTGCTTCAGCCCATGAAACTGCTCGCTTAGCGTTCATCCCCAAAATTAACAATGCCACATCCCCAAGCGATCTGCGACCCCTATCTATTAGTTCATACTTACAACGAACGCTTAACAAAATTCTCTCTAGACGCCTCCAGAACTCTATTAAGCTTCTCCCAATCCAGCGAGCGTTTCTCCCCTATAATGGTACCTTCGAGAATCTTGCGGTTCTGGATGGTATCCTTAACGATGCCAAGTCTGCAGGACGTGAGCTCAGACTTGCCTCAATCGACCTCCGTAAGGCGTTCGACATGGTGAGTCATGACTCCGTCCTGTGGTCACTCCGGACTCGCGGATACCCGGAGGTATTCATTAACTATATCGAACGCTTGTACCTCTCATCTAAAACTCTCATAGAATTTGGACAAGAATGTCGCACATTTCGGCCAACTAGGGGTGTTAGGCAGGGAGATCCTCTGTCCCCCCTCTTATTTAATCTAGTTCTCGACGACATTCTTTCAAAATTAGACAAAACTAATATCGGGTACCAACTTACTGATGACTTCCGCCCTATGGGCTTAGCCTTTGCGGATGATCTCATCCTCCTAGCCTCCACGAAATCCACTCTCCAACGGCTCCTTAATATTGCGGACCCACTTTTAAAATCCCGAGGTTTTATCAATACCGTATCAGAATTTAACGTTGGAGATCGGCAATTGCCAGCTAAAGGTATGAGCGATCGATGGAGATATCTTGGAGTCGACTTTGACAGCAATGGCAGACTTGACTCCACCAAGGATATACTCCTTAACTTACTCAACAGACTCACGATAGCTCCCCTTAAACCCCACCAAAGACTCATATTTTTGAAAGACTTTCTCATTCCCCGTCTCCTATATAAACTGGTCTCCGGTCCCAGACCATCTTACGCACTCCTTAGTGACCTAGATAAAGAGATCAGAAAGGTTGTTAAGTCGAAATGGCTTAAGCTCGAAAACTCGGTGCCGAACGCCTACCTGTACACGCACACAGCACACGGCGTTCTGGACATCCCCTGCCTCCAAACATTCATTCCCAGAATCCGCCTTTCCCGCCTGACAGCACTACAACACTCCACGCACCTTGGGGTCCAATGGATGCTAACCACCGAGCACTTTAAAAAAGATCTTGCGATAACAAGACTTCTTTGCGAGCGCTTGGGAACCTCCATTGAGACCGCTACACAAGAGACCGATTACTGGTCTCAACAACTACACAACACGTTCGATGGGGCACATTTTAAAAAAGCACACGAAACGCCCTTTGTACATTACTGGATTAAGGGTATGCCCTACCTATCTGGTAAGGAGTATTTAAACCTACTAAAGCTCAGGATCAACGCACTACCAACGCGTGCCAGATTGGCCAGGGGACGCCCGGGCTACAACAAACGTTGTAGGCACGGGTGTCATGCGCCTGAGACGTTGGCTCATGTCGCTCAGATGTGCGATATAACACACAAACAAACCATAAAGAGACATGACGACGTCTGTGATCGCGTGGCGCGTCTTCTCCGCGAAAGGGGTCATGAGGTGGTTCGTGAGCGAGTATTCCGTCGTCCGGGCGCACCGGGTCTAAAGCCCGACCTCGTAATAACAACACCTACCGAGGTCTGGGTTTTAGATGCCGAGGTTTGCGGCCCGAACCGGGACCTGGCAAAAGCACGGCAAGACAAGATCGCCAAATATGACGTCGAGTTCCTAAGAGCGGCGCTCCCCTACCCGCAAAAACCTCGCAGATTCGGATCCATCACTATCTCTATGAGTGGTGTATGGGACTCCGAATCTGCGAGGACGCTCTTGGGGCTCGGCGTCACGAAGAGGAATCTTATGGATCTCACCGTTTTAACTTTGCAAGGAACCTTGAGGATATATAGCTCGCACCGGATCCATAAGAGCGGGGGCTACCATCAAGCAAGGACACGGACAACTGATTCTTAACTTCACGTGACACCTTTTTACCACCATTTTTATTAAGGCGAGCACTGCCGAGTGTGCAAACGTATTGTAAATGATTAGTAAATCATCACAATATTTTTATATATATGGGTGAAAGAGAGAGAAGGATAAACTTATGTGAAGGAAAATGCGGCTTGCACACAGGCACCACTGCAGGGAATTCGTGTGCAAGTATGGGCCAGTAGTGTAGGACACCAACCCATTAAAAACCAGTCATCCCCCCAACTGACCGAGAATTGCATGTGCAAATACTTCAAATAATCGGGGGAGGTGCAAGTCTACTCATGGCTAGCTTCCACACCGGAGACATAAGGGATGCATTTAGTGCGGCGGTTATTTGTCATAGATTTTGACATAAGTAAATTTGGAAAATATTTATCACTTCAAGACTCCTGCATTAGCTTGCGCATGCTAGGCAGGCCCGCTCCCAGCATTTTTAATGTTAGTCCCGTTAAAAACGTAGCGGAGGCACGCTGCCCTGCCCATAATGGACATTTCATAATCGTGTGTTCATGGGATATCTTTAAGACCACCACCGCGGTGGACGCACCTAGGGCTGGGAGCCTTCCCGATCCTGAACAGGTGGAACTGGAAGTCCCCGTGACCCGTCAGGACCTGAGTGATGTAGAAGATTAGTTTTCCCCGGGCCGATTTAGCCATTCTTTGATGTTTCGTATAGGTGTGCGGAGACTGACGCCAGGAGCACCCTCCTCCAGGCCGTCGCAGTCCTCCGGCCGTAAGGCGATGCTACGTTGTTACTCGTCTTCCTCCTTCAGTGCAGGGTCCTTCTGCACATGGCGGCGCTTTTCCGCTTTTAGCTACCAGGAAACCGTTTCAGTGAGTAGAAGCGCCGTCGCTGAGATCACCGCCCGGTACCCCATGATGATCTTGAGGAATCCGACCTGTTAAGCCCGGCGCAGGCGGGCTCCGGCTCGTTGCGGCTGTTAAAATGTTAGTAGGCTAGGTCGGAGCCCCGTATTTGGCTACTGACTCGGCCACGAACATAATAATGTGTCGCCTGGAGTGCCGAGACATAAGCCGTGCGAAGTCGTTGACAATTTTAAGGACTTTCTCCGTTGCCCGACTCAAGTCATAGGCGCCTCGGAGATCCCGATCACGGAACACCTCGAGATATCTTGCCGATTTAACGATATTATTATCTTTGTTATTAAGACGCTGGTGAAGAGCGGAGTACTTTCTCCGACCCACCAGAAGAGTTGCCTTGCTCTAGGCAAAGCCTTTGCCTTGCAGTCGGGAGGCCTGGGTTTAAGACCCAGACCGGCCACTCTTAAATTAGTTATGATGGTTTCTAGTTTAGACAAGGTAAATGCCGAAGTGGATTCAAAATCAGCTATGACATAAAAAAACGTACACGGGCATTAGCCTCACGGAAAAACGTTTAAAAAACGGCGGTTATTGTTTTATTCGCACGCCTTTCCAGCAACTCCGGTATCCGGATCTGGACGGTAAGGTCAAGATCGTCGGTGTAAACAAGGAGGTCGGCTTCGGAAGTAAGGTCTCCCAGCCGCAGCACATCGTCATAAGCTATCTGCTATAGTAGGGGGTCAAGTATAGAGTCTTGTGGCACCTCTGCAATTATGGCGAAGGTCATGTTTTTTTTAGACACATTATGTGTTACGAATCCTTTTAGTAGAAAACTCAAATTACGTACGACAGTCGACATCGCAGACGAAAGTGACAAGGGTCGCCAAGGTTTACCGACATTTCGAATAGCTGTATTCGAAACAGCCTTGCCTGCCGCAGGCCTCTTGTTCACATATGTACAGTCCGACGGCTGGAGCATCTTGCCGTCCAAAATGCCGGCCGAAAGTGACCTGATCTGAGTAGCGGTCAGCTGGAGCACTCTATGTGGAATGCTCAAGAAAATAAAATAAAGTATACGATTTTCGTGACACTGACTACGTCGTTCAGTCGGTAGTTATCTTGATCTAGTAAGTCCCAGAAAGTGGAGTTCCGGAGTGTTGGCGTAAGCAGTCCAGTCCAATTGTCCCAGGGCCACGATTTATAGAGCTCGCTCTCTATTTCTTGCTTTCGAGTGCCGATCTGATTCCGTGTAAAACGACGACCACATTTTTTTCTGCAAATTCGACTTTCTGTGTCAGTAAATTTATTAATGATAGCGGCTAACGTCCCGGGTATATGAATTTTGCTCATAGATGGTGCACATTGATGCATTAACTAATTGTGCTATGTGTACAAATGTACACGAAAACGCCCGCACTAAAATAATTCGTTTCAATTTGATTTTTTCGTTTATTATCACTGGTTACATACAACGTGTGAAAATAAATACAAACAAAGCTTATATGTGTTCCCAATCCAAACACGCCTTCATTAAGGCATTCATGCCCTACATTTTCTAACATGACGTGCCAAGCTATATACAAGATATAGCATGCTTAAATAGATAACCATTCAATGAAGGGCTCTTAGGAAAGCAAGAACTTCTGCAACGCTGGAGCCCCCGAGGCTCCTGAGTGCTACAGTGTCCTGTACTATGGCTTTCTGACTAAGTAAAGCTCTGCAAGCACGGATTGTATAGCAGGGCATGCTGACAATACGGAAAATGTAAACCCGCATATCTCTACTATATATAAAGAAAATCTTGTGATGATTTATTAATCATTTACAATACGTTTGCACACTCGGCAGTGCTCGTCTTAATAAAAATAGTGGTAAAAAGGTGTCACGTGAGGTTAAGAATCAGCTGTTCGTGTCCTTGCTTGATGGTAGCCCCAGCTCTTATGGACCCGGTGCGAGCGGTATATCCTCAAGGTTCCTTGCAACGTTAAGACGGTAAGATCCATAAGATTCCTCTACGTGACGCCGAGCTCCAAGAGCGTACTCGCAGATTCGGAGTCCCATACACCACTCATAGAGATAGTGATGAATCCGAATCTGCGAGGTTTTTGCGGGTCAGGGAGCGCCGCTCTTAAAAACTCGACGTCATATTTGGTAATATATATATATATATATATATATATATATATATATATATATATGTTTATATCTGCACCCGACTACCGACGGCACTGGAATCGCTCACATAAGGAAAAGTGTAGGGCAAACTCTCGTGCAATATGTAAGGGTGACTCGGGAAATCTGAGTCAAAAGCCGGAATATAAAACTAACACTAGACAAAAGCAAAGAAAAGCACCTGATTCTACGTTACTAAATATCGCAAAATCAGGAGATGGGACCAGGAATAGCATTTACCTAGTGACGGCTGGCGTAGACGTCAGAAGAGCACCAAAATCATCTACAAGCGAAATCCCCCCGAGTAAACGACATTGGCAAACTCCTACAACAAACGTAAGAAAATGCATTTTAGGGCGCGACAGCTCAAGCGGTCTCACAGACCAGGGCTGTCATAATAAGAGGTTGTGATGAATCAATTAAGCCTAAATGCTTTCTTGAAGAGCTCACAAAGGACGGAGCGCCAGATTTTTTTTCTGGCGCTCCGTCCTTTACATTGTGGGATAACTTGATGCTGTAAATACGCCTTACACGTAAAAATGAAACGGAATTCAGCCTAGGACCCTAAAAATACCCGGAGAGCCGACCATTCATTGCTAAATTCCTCCTGAACAAACTTAACGGCTTGTATGCCAAACACCTATACGAGTATATGGAATAATCTCGGTATTGTTTCTCATGTGTTAGTTATGACTTACGCAGGCGAGTATTGTAGCGCAGCGCGACCATTCCAGCAAACAGGTTAAGGGTCACAACAGACATGCTCACCTATAAGTATGCGTTTCTGCCTATCCAAAGTAGCTGAACACATTATGTAACACGCTATCGGAAAACTAGCGTGGTTCCCGAATCCAACGTTCTTCACACTTAGCCATCAGCAAAATGCTAAACATAGCTGAAGCACGGAGTGATGCTCCGAAACCGGCCACTTTGTATGGTCATCCTATTTGCTGTCAAAGAGACGTTTAATGCGGTTTCATGGGACAAAGAACAAAAATAAACGAAATATTTTACGAGTACAATACACTTTATCCTATGTCCGACGTATGCTGGCACCATACCTAAGAAGAACTGAAGATCTACCTACGAAGGCGTCAACTATGCAGTCACAGCCGGGGTCTCCAGGGGTCAGTTCAGAGCCAGCAATATGGAATATAACCTATGACGGAGTTGTTAGACTCCATCATCCAGCGGAAGGATGAGGATATATACTTTCGTGACAATTCTATGCATTGAGCGTGTGGTGTAAATAAAAGCTTAAATGTATCTACAGAAAATCTATTTTCACAACTATTTCACCGATCTGTTCCGAAGGTCTACTCAAACGGTTGTTTCTTTGGGACCCTTAGTGACAATAGACTTGAATATTGATTCACATACACATGAACTTAACTGAACAGGTGTTATTAATAGAAAAAATCTGTATATTATGTTAAAACGCAATAAAAGCTATTTTCTAAAAATAATTATAGAGGCAAGACGTTTCCTGTATTAAGCGTATTTTCAATAGTGTATTATTATTAGTATTATTATTATTACAGTACACCGTTATTACAGTTACCATTATTACAGTATACCGCTAAACTCACCACGAAGAGACACACCCGTAACAAGACGTCTCGCAGAGATGTTGGGGGCGCCTTAACAGACGTCGCTCGGATGTTAGAGGGTGTCAGCCCTGAATTGGCATCAACTTTGAGAACAATTGCGGAAGCTCTAAAACCTTTATTGGCTCTCCTTCCACTCGCAGAGAAGCTTAAAGCCTTTACATCATAATGCCAGATAATAATAACCCAAGCGGAACTGATGCCGTACAAACATCTCCATTCTTGGATACCTCCAACAGGGCTACATGCCCGGTTTGCAAAGGTGTCTTCACGAAAAGGGGTCTTGCCAGACACATATCAGCCAGGCATGCTGACGCCGCCAACAGGCCGTTCACAGCCCATCGGGCCTCGACGGAAGAAATTGAGATAGACACTCTACTCGTCGACATTCAGGCAAACATGCGCCAAGCCAAACTGCTACGCATTTTACCAAAATCTGTAAGGCCTACTGTTGCAGAGGAACTTACTAACGTCTTCTCAAACGTCGCCAAGGACAACGACTTCTCCGCCTGGTACTCTTTGTTCTCCTTTGCTCCGGTCGTGCTGCGACTTCCTCGAGCGGAAAAGGACGCCCGGTCCCTGTCTGTCGTGATTAGGAAGAACTTACGCGAATTTTCAGCGGGAAAAAGGCTTAGGGACCTGACGCATGAGGATTCGGGATCGAAGGCTTACCTCGACGATAACCTCTGCAGACGGGTGAGAGTCAAGTTGTCGGAAGGCGATATCTCAGGTGCAGCTAGATTGGTGAGCTCCGAGGATATTCTAGCGCCAGTGAACGAAAATACGGAAGCACTCCGCTCCAAACACCCACAGGCTCCTCGGGATCTAACCATGCCCACACCCCCGGCGGTTACACTGCCATCTTCAACCTCGCGCGACGAGATACTGAACGCCATGAAGACCTTCAGTCGGAGTTCAGCTGCCGGCCTGGATTTTATGAGACCCCGTCTACTTCAGGACCTACTGTCTGGTGCACTGGGCAGCACGGCTGAGCGATTAGCTGACGCCATTGCCAAAGTAGTTGATGTGCTCAGATGGGGCTCGCCCCCTTCCTGTCTTATACCACTTATCTTCGGAGCACGAATGTTTGCACTAAAGAAAAAAGATGGATCATTACGCCCTATCGCCTGTATCTCGGTCGTTCGCCGATTGGCAGCCAAAATCAGCTGTCAAGATAATAAGGACGCTGTTTTAGCAGCTCTTGGCAATCACCAGCTAGGATTCGCTACCCCTGGCGGTACAGAGGTAGCAGTACACTGTGCCCGTACATCTCTGCAATCGCGCAAAGTACCGACGGTGATGGTCAAACTGGATTTCCGAAACGCTTTTAATAGCGTTCGACGAGACCATATACTCCAATCCGTCAAGACGTGGGTTCCCTTACTGTTTCACCAGACGAATCTGGCTTACGGTCAGTCATCACATCTGGTCATGCCCCATAACACGATGCTATCGGAAACAGGTCTTCAGCAGGGCGATCCCCTAGGTCCTCCACTTTTCTGTCTGTGTATCAAGGATATGGTGGATACACTGCGATCTCCTCTTAATGCCTGGTACTTGGATGACGGCGTTCTAGGCGGAGACCTCCCGACAGTACTAGACGATATTCGAAAAGTCATTGACTTTGGTGTTATTAGTGGCCTGAATCTGAACCCGGGCAAATGTGAAGTCTATGTTACGGATCATAACGGAATTGAACCATTAGATTTAACGGACCTCTTTAGCATACTCCCTGGATGCCGCGTTGTTGACAAGGCTGACCTGGAGCTGTTAGGTGTGCCCTTGCTGCCGGATGGGGTACCAAAAGCACTAGCCGCCCGGAAAGACAAACTGAACTTCGCCACAGGCAGACTATCCCAATTGGGGGCCCACTGCGGTCTGTTTCTCCTTAGATCTTGCTTTTCAGCCACGAAGTTAACACACCTAGTTAGAGGTTGCAATTTATCCTCATCGCCTGAACTTTTACAGCCTTTTAATGATCTTAGCTTAGATATTTTAGAGGAGATACTTAATCTTCAGCTTACCGCTGTGGCAAGGGATCAGGTAATGCTTCCGATCTCTCTAGGCGGCTTAGGTATGCCGGACGCGGTCATGATGGCTGGACCCGCGATCGTGTCATCATTGACTCAGGCTTCGGAGAGGGTTAGGGCTTTATTGGATAAGGATGGATGGGAAGCTTATAACGCTGAGCTACAAAAGCTGACCGACAGATTGTTGTCTTTGTTTGACTCCCCTCCCGATGAAAGAACTAAACAGAGCAGTTGGACAGACCCTCTGCAAGACAAGCGATTAACAAACCTGATTGCTAGAGCCCCCACCGTGGCTGACAAAGCCAGGCTTCGAGCCGTTAGTAGTCAAGGGGCTGGAGCCTGGTTACATGCCCTACCCTGTCCACGAATAGGGACGCTTTTGGATGATGAGACGACGCGCATCAGCACCGGATTGCGTCTTGGTGTCGACCTAGTTGTCCCTCACCGATGTCGTTGTGGCTACAATGTAGACGCTTTGGCGCATCATGGCTTATCATGCGCCTTAAGTGCAGGCCGAAGAGCACGCCACTCGGCATTAAATGACACTTTCAGTCGAGCACTAAGATCTGCTGGTTTTCCGTGCGTACTAGAACCTCCGGGTCTATCCAGAGATGACGGAAAAAGGCCTGACGGTCTTACTCTAACCCCCTTTGAGCGTGGTCGCATGCTTGTTTGGGACGCAACTGTAACCGACTCATTAGCCCCCTTCGATGGTCGGTGCAGGTGCGGACCAGGCAGGTCATGCGTCTAGGTTAGCAGAGGCTAACAAATGTAGAAAATACTCAGGCGTTAGTTATCCGCATCAATTCTGTCCGTTGGCCTTTGAAACAATAGGAGGACCAGGCCCGCTTACATTGAAGTTGATTCAGCGCGTGGGTAGAAGCCTTAACCTCTCCATGGGAGACTCAAGAGCATCGGAATTTTTGCGTCAAAGGCTGTCGCTTGACATCCAACGAGGAAACGCAGCATCTGTTCGGGGCACATTGTTGAACTGGGCTAATCCCGGGTTAGATAACCCGTAACCACACGTTAACGCGGAGACCATTGTTCACTTCAAAGTGCTAACATAAAGAGTCATTTAATAAATGAATGGCTCCCTCCGGTAGCAAGCGTGCTTCCTGCCGCAGACATTATTACAGTTGTGCGTTCTGAACGTATTATTGCAAATTCTGTAAATGATTACTTTACTTCATGACGCCTAAAGAATTGACCCTCTTTTCGGTCGCTTGTGACCTCCTGAATTCGCTTACTTAAATATTTCAGAAATGCTTTGGTTCTCTTGCTGATTGGTCCTAGTGTCTCTTTGGCAATAGGCACAAACATATATCTTGTTTCCAGTCCAGCGTATTTAACCCGTTTTCTGGCGTCCGCGTGCTTTGCTCTCCACCCGGCTCAACTGAGCTGTGGTGTAAATAGGAAGCCGCGGCTGTGCACGAAACCGTTGCATCCCAAGCTAGGAACTTCCCATGTGATCATAGTGCAATGGTCACCCCATCAGGTTTTTTTTCGCCAGCGGACACTAAACCTCTCGCGACACGCGAGCGCCGATCCTAAGTGCTGACATCATGCGGGAAGAGTTGGGATCCAGCATAGTGCCAAGCTGAGGCGAGGGTAAGGCTTTAAGCCAACCCCCACTGACGTTATCTTGTGCTGCTAAGAATACGGCTAGGTCTCTCCGGGAAACAAGCTTCTCTATGATCTCTCTGCTCTTTTTTTGGCTTTTGAGCTCATCTAGGTTTTTATTATGGCTGCGATATTCTTCTAAAGGGCCCAAGTCTAGCATGGTTCTAATAGTGTCCCGTGCGTTAATGGTTTCAGATCTTATTTGTGGTCAAACTGCTTCCTCCACGAGGCTGCCACCGGAAGACCAAATTGGACCAGTGAAACAGCGTAGCAGACAGGAGCTAGGTCAAAACATCTTTTCGGGGCTGACTCTCAGCCAAGATTTAACGTCCATGGGACTGCTTTTCGCATTGCTTCATAGACGGACCCCCATAAATACTGTGTGTGCAGCGGTGGGGCTCGAACCCGCGCACCTATGTGTCTTCTCCGGTCGCGAGGCGCAGACGCATGCCACCACGCCACCGGGCTCGACAGGAGCTAGGTCAGTGGCACTCCTTATTCCCAGACCACCTTCACGTCTCGGAAGACTTGCTCTCTACCAGGTGTTTTCTTTTAAATTTAAGTTTGGGACTTCACTAAGTACTTCTCTGCTGACGTCATCATACGCGGTTAATTAATCAGCTTATTATTACTATTATTATTATCTCAACCCCATAATGGTAGTTAAACATAATAATATTTTATTGGGGTTAGTGCTATCATTACCGTACTGACAACATTGAACACATGAATGTCTTTAGTACAACCAGGACAACAACAACAAGCACCACCGTCGGCCAGGTAGTGTTAACGAGCAACAGAACTACAGCTAAGAGAAATACCATATACGTACGTAGTGAATGGGGACCGAAAGCTCAAACGACAAAGAAAGGCGTCTAAGTCTGGCTAAGACAACAGGCTATGAGCAATAGTAGCTTACGACCACAGCTACACCGACTGAAGCATTCTGACTTCTTTTTTCAGCATCTTCTTCAGCAGCGGCAGCAACAGCCGCCACCACCGCAGAAGTGGCAGAAAAAGCACATTAATACAAGTTAGGGTGGTCTTGCCGTTTGAGGAGAGGCGGCGGGGGTGTGCGACAACGACAACGACGAAGACGACAATACCAACAACAGCAACAACAACGACGAACACAGTTTTGGCACGGAAGCGTTTGACAATTTGCTTCTGTTGCGTTGGTTCGCTTGGCGC
The DNA here is from genome assembly GCA_003439945.1 of Dermanyssus gallinae. Classification (NCBI taxonomy): domain Eukaryota; kingdom Metazoa; phylum Arthropoda; class Arachnida; order Mesostigmata; family Dermanyssidae; genus Dermanyssus; species Dermanyssus gallinae. The sequence continues at coordinate 72,482 of QVRM01006041.1, forward strand.
ACGCTAAATAGAGATATGTAAGCAAATAAAGCTTCTCAGAAGCGCTCCCCGACGAAGGACTAGAAGAAGAACCTTGGCAAGCTGTGGTGGCTATGATGTGGAAAACCTGTTTTAGTTTGGCGACTTTGATTACCCCCCCCCCCCCTCCAAAGCCGAAGTCTAGTCGTGGCGGTGATAGCGGTGAAAATCCGAGTCATTTCGGTCGCAAGTGAGTCACAGTGGCAGCTTGGTGGACGCGCAAACGACGGGAAGTTGGGGCAATTACATTCACATTAACATGAATAAACGCGCCCAGCAAACGCAAAACACCTACGGCTCTATCGGTGTCGGCACTTGATTGTTGTTTGTGCAAGTTCGGAATAGAACGTCAATTGGTCTTATTAGGCGTTGTCAAATGTGTGCTCTTTCGTTTATGAATGAAGTTACTACACGCAAATCGATCGGATTAATCAGTTTACAATTGATACTGAAAGCATGATATTTTACTGTGACAAGCATGTGTCAATGAGAAAACGAAAACACATATAATTCTCGGTTCTTTTGTGGCGAAGTTCTAGAGTAAGATATACTTAATGAGAACAAACGAATTCACTCACTGCAACGTTTTAACGGCTAAACGCAATAAACACGTCTAATTGAGTCTTACGCAGTTGCAGAACCTTCTCTCTCTCTCTTTATATATATATATATTCAATTATGTAATTTTTACACATATCACGAAGGATTAGCTAAGCCAATGTGCCTACCGGGCGTGTATAGTGATTATCACGTGTTCGTTTCGATGAGGCCAGGCCGAGACCACTTCAGAAGTGTACCCAGGACGGACGCAGCGTTTCCACGTTGTATGCCAAGATACAGACGTTGTTTGCAAAAGGATGACGACCTGCTATCACTGTATGACAGGTGTAATAAAGTGCCGACTTTGCCGATCAGCTGACTAGTTCGAACGCCAGAAGCACCCAAGGTTTCAAACACAAGAGGGCAGAATTCTTGGGGATACCCGATTGATAAATATATTCTAAACTTGCTGATCGCCACCGACCGTAGAAGGGGCTAAGACGTCAGTCAGAATTCCAAACCAGCATTTTGTCTTGCTCAAAGGTACAAGTGTCATCCCGTCTGGGTGCCTGCAGTCCTTTGCGCAGAGGCCGGGGATAAGATTGCACTGGACGACCGCATGACCTAAGGGCTATGCTGAAGGCCTCATTAATAGCGGTATGCCGTCGTCCTGCGCTGATGATACACGATTGAACGTGATGCCGTAGTTTGTTGACGGAGTAACCATATTGACACAATTAAGGGCTAACTAGGTCTGCTCCTAGTTGTAGGTCTACAGGTATGCGAATCGTCTCGTCATCAAAAAGAGTACCTATAGGGGCACTGGAAGGCGCGTGTAGCCAGGCGCCTGCATCCTTGGCGGGCACGACGTTTAGGCGAGCTCTAGTCGTGTCGTCGGCACCTGATATATATATATATATATATATATATATATTGCCTATATACAGATATTCGTATATGAATATGTATATATATATATATATATATATATATATATATATAATATTGCCTATATACAGATATTCGTATATGAATATGTATATATATATATATATATACGTTTACATCGGACTAAATAAATGAAAACTTCACATATCGTCCAGGTTCGGGTATATCCAGTCTAGTAGAGTTCCATGCACAGAGGGCGGCGTTCAGCTCTAGTGTCCCTTGTCGAATGGTTGGGGGATTTGCCGATTCGTTTAATAAATTTGTACGTCTTCGGGCTAGACCCCTCTATTGTCTCAAATGCAAGCGGGCGGAAATCGGGGGGGGGGGGGGGGGGTTGGCAATACTGACATACTTTCTGCACGTATTGGCCTCCGCCAGAATAGAAGTATGACCAGCATGTTCCGCTTCTTTGAAGAAGCTAATGGGTCAGTAACGGTTGCATCCCATACTATCACGCGGCCCATCTCGAAGGACGTCGACATTTTAAAGCATTTAAACGACGCTGACTCTAAGATGCTCAAGATATTTAAAAAATCCAATGTAAACAACACATCTAGGCGAAGCGAAGGGAATATTGTGTCCAAGTTTATAGCTTCCAAATAGTTTGTAAGCAAAAATACCATGTAGAGGAGACGAGTATTTTTTAAATCATAAATAAATCGTTTTTAATAAACAAAAGCCTACAATTTTACAGCAGTTTAAAACAGATGCACACATTGCTGTATAGGCTTGGAATATACTCGGCGAGTTCAGTCGATTGCACTTAAACGTTATCACTTGAGCCACGAGGCCTTGCCAAACCGATAAATGGATTGGCATTGTAAAATAATTTGTCTTCACTTCACTCATCTTTACTACTTCAACGCTTGCTTTTACCACTGTCTCTACTAGGGGTCGGCGCCTCGGCAATCCTGGTACTTCAGCAGCTCTTCTTCAAATTTCTGTGAATTGTTTACTATTAGCTTCAGTTCGGTCTCAACACCATGTCGTATGCTTAAAGATAGCAGTGCCACGTTCAAAAACGAATGGCAGAAGCGTGATCGCTCTTAGACTGAAGCCCGCGGTTACACAGTTCCTTAACGATTCACAACAGTAATCGTGCAGGATATGCGATATCTTTGCTTTAATTTTTAGCCCCAAACACTACTAGTGAGGAACATTTGGAGCGTTTGCCTGGACGATGGCGAATTCCCCTCTTAATTTAACTTCATGAGTAAACCCTTTACTCTTACTTAATGGGTCGCTTGCCTACGATTTGGTTCCCGAGACTGTGCTACGAATGCGTAATGTGGTCTTTACATTGAACGACCTAAAAAAAAAGCAACGGAAAACACACGGTAACTCAGCGCAGCTTAAGAACAAGTACATACGTTGATACACAGACTGATTCGTGAGCGCGAGATGCTGCCGTAGTTTGCCGTAATGACTTCTCTGTAGTCTTTATTTGCTTATTTCCTCGTCTTAATGTCTCTTGTCGGCAGAAAACGCGGGGTCTACACACGCACGCAGTAGGTATGTTGTGTGAGGGACTCGCGGCAGCAATGCTCTCTTATTGTCGGTGTCGCCTTGATCCTGGACGAGGGAGGAGAGAGGCGGGCAGATTTCTGCTGGCCGTCCCAACGTATTGCCGAGCGGTGTTAATCATCGTCATACTCGGTAGCCAACTGGTTGACGGAGGCACGGCGACGCTGCCATTGCGGCTCTTAGCTGATGTAGCAATGATGATCACGTGGGAGGAAAGCCGCTGCCCTTGACGTGTGCACACAGTGACCTTTGACGTGACGCCGAACACGGTACCATCTATGTATGTATGCATGTGTGCATGCATGTGAGTATGTATGTATGAATGTACCTGTGTACGGTAGCACTAATCATGTCGGCGCGCCCAAACTGCCCCTGCCCCCGGCAAATCGCTGCTGATTTCCCGCCGTCGATGGCGAGTATTGGCGACGGCTCCGCCTTGTCGTAGTACAGTCGTCGTCGTCGTCGTCGTGGTGAAGTGTCGGAAGACTCGGAGGAGCTAAACGGGTCGATCGCTAAGTGAAACAAGTCAATGTCAAATGTGCAACAATCACAGCAGCAGCACAAGCAGCAACAACAACAACATTAGCAACAACAACAACAACAACACAGCAACAACATTAGCAACAATCATCTCTCGCTCACTCAACGAACGATAATGTTGCTATGTTGCTACGATTGCCGCTCGAGGCCTGACTGACTAGCAAGCAGCACACCATCCAACGGTAGTAACAGTAATGAAGATGTACCCGTGGTAGCAGTAATCGTCGCAGTTGAGGTAGGCATTCGTCATCAACATGTTCGGTGTCATTGGCATCAAACATCATCACCTCGGCATGCTACAGCTTTCACAGCATACAGACAGCTCGACAGGTAGCAATAGCAGCAACAACTACAACAACTACAACTACAACAATAACGACAACAACAACACCTATGATTTCATCAGCGTAACGCATAGCAACAAAAAGATTAATATAGCAACAACAGTAGCCCAGACATAAACGAAAGCTTTCTGTCTTCGCTCTCTCCTAACGCAGCTATATAACTGCGTTACTGATATGCATTTCTCCATTGCATGGCTTTAGTTCGGCATTAGCGGCGTGTTTATTTGTTGTCCTACTGATTAGCGACTGTTTGTTGCTGTGTAAGACGACGTTTCTCGACAACTTGGCCAGTTTTCTGCTTGGCCATACTCCTGGCCACCCGCGTCGCTGCGTCGCATCGCATCGGTAGCGCTGTCGTTCGCGCCGGTTTCTTGGTTTGGATACTCTGCCTAAATACGCTCTGCTCGGCTGTGTTGGAGCGCCGATTTGTTCCTACACTCCAGATCTGACTGATCAAGTTCATTGTCTACCATTGTCTCTGTGGCCTCAAATCATGAGGCGGCTTCACGTGCTAGCGGCATTGGTCGTGTTGGTTTCGCACGAAGCGCTCGGTTATGGAGCTGTCCGGAGGCGGCAGAAACAGCACTTTCCACCCGCGCCGACTGCCTCTCAGGATAAGGGCATACTCAGCACTCAGTACTATCCAGCCATCCACGTGAGTACGGCGCGAGATGGCGTGATGATGATGATGTGTGAAGCACATTTACTGACGATGATGGCTGGGCCAGTACTCAAGGGCCACCTCGCCTTCTGCTGCACTCATCCCCTTCTCCCTTCTATTTATTGATTTATTGTTCTTCTCCTCTTTACCACTGTTTACTGTTTACCACCAAATGACCCGCAGCGCTTACATCCCCGCAGAACTGCTCTTCGTTGCAGAGCTTCCGTTCGAGCGATGTCCACAGGAGCCAGCAGCATCACGACGTGCTGCAGGTGCAGCACTCGCCGAGTGCCGAACTGCCGCACACGCACGTCACGCACCACGTGACGCCGATTGTGCGCACGCACGTGCACCAGCAGCCGCCCGTTGAGGTCGTGCGCACGACGAAGACCGTCTACCAGCCGCCGACGATTGTGCACCGAACGGTCGACTTCGACCACCATGACCACGTGGCGACACACTACCCGTCCTCGACGCGTTCGCGAGTCCACACTGACTACTATCCCGGACAGGTACGATGATTATTATTATAGTTATTGAGATGATGTTGAGTGGGCACCGACACTCGAGCAATAATAATAACAATACTAATAATAATATAAGCAAGATTGTAGATGTTTATTTTTCGTCTATTACAATATGTATGTGGGGCACATATTACGGAAGATTAGCTATGCCAATGGGCCTAGCGGGTGTGTATTGTGACTATCACGTGTGCGCTTCGTCTAGGCTAGGCCGAGATTGTAGATGTTATATAATTAATATATGAGTACTTGTGATGCATGCGCATAATGACAATAATAAACCCTCGTTCGGAAAAATATATATTTTTATTATGGTTGTATGCTTGAGCGAGACATTTTACATCTGTGTACCCACGCATGTATTCTACTCAGACAAGTAGTGGTCCGTTTGCTGCCGAGTTAACTGCTGCAATGAAATCCGTGTTTTGCACATAAGCGAACTGCATGATTGCATACTTAGTTATGTATTTGTATCTATTTATTAGAGCTTTAGTTCGAATCTGCACATATATTACGAAACAATGCTTCAGTTGTGCAAATGCTTAAACCGTAATTCCTTGCGACAGGGTCGCTGGTCACTGGGGATAAGCAAACGACTCAGTTATAAGCAAAGCGTTAATTCACAGGTAACGCGCAGCCACACCCAATCGGTGGACGAGAAAGCCCTGTCTCACCGCAAGGCGATTGAAGTGCATCACGATGAGATCCCGCGCGGTCAACGCATTCCTCAGCCCCACCATGACAGCCACGCCCATTTCGGCCGAGTGCCGACGGGCAATGCCGTCGTCACCTCGTACTTCAACTTCCCTGGTAACTGACGGTTCTCCGATGCACGGTCAGGTCCGGTGATCTGGCATTAAAGAAACTAGCTGTAATATTGGCTTGAGTAAATAGCTCGCGAAGACTGTACTGTACTCGTATTTGTCGCGACCATCGGTTTTCTACTCAACACAAGCACATATGATTAATCGACAGCAATTAACTCTACAACATTCGCTGATGCTCGTCACTTTGATGAACAGAGGTCTGCGCCCTCAGGAGAATATGTAAAATGTAAGAAATTAATTTCCACCAAAGTATCAATCTCCACGTTCAGCACAATGGTCGGTTTTTCTAAGTACAAATTTGCATTCGAATGTTATTTGTCACAGCGTTTACGGACAAGTCTTTAGAACTGACGGCGAACGTTCTTTAAAAGAGCAAATCACATGATTGACTAGGCACCCAGACAGCAGAACAGTACGATAGTCTTGGTACGACAAGCGTACCCTACAGCTCCACATAGTAGCTGTGGAGAGCGTGTGAAGAAGAATGTGAAGTAGCTAACGTCCTTTACATTCTTCTTCACACGTTCTAGGCGATAGGTTGTTTATAACGGATGCCAACCGCGCCACCTGCGCAGTGTATTCTCCAACTCTAAATCGTTTGATACGAGTACACCATTGTCCCTTACCGTCGGCCTAACACATTTTGCAACTCCACCTGCTTTGATTGCCCAGCAGTTGACCAGCACATCATCCTGTTCCACAGGACAGCTCAAGGATCATCAACAGCATGAGAACTGCTGAAGGGCGCCTTCTTATTATCGTGGCAGACGTAAACGTTTTTAAACCGAAAAAAAACAAGCACTGCCAAAAAAGCATTGATTTCCAGTTAGCCGAGATAGTGCCTAGCCGGACACTATTGCAAGAAGACCCCCGCTTAAGAAAGTGTTTTTGATAGACTTTTTACGTACACAACCTTGTGTACCGTCTCGGTGTCTCGAAAATATCAAATTCCAATCAACCGAGCAAGATGACTTAGTGGCAAAAACCTTTGCCTTGCATTCGGGAGGTCTGGGTTCGAGACCTAGACCGGCCACTCCTAAATTCGTTTTTATAGTTCCCAATTTAAAGAAGGTAAATGCCGGAGTGAATTAAGAATCGACAGCGATAAAAAAAAACGGGGAGCACAGATGTCTCAATAAAAATAGATGGTGCATTACCATAAACCCCCCATTAAAAAAAATACGGTGATCAATTAGTACCCTCAGCTAGCACCACAGACCGAGCCATAATGAAAAGAACGTTGTTGGTTATCTATGATTGTAGGCTCCGGACGTTCGGATAACGCGTTCCAGGCTCCGGCACCCAGTCGCAAAGTGGACTATAAACCGGCTCGCGCCCATCATTCGCCCGCGTACTCGCCGCTCCAGGCACAGTCGATTGAAGACGTCGACGACGACGACGACAAGGACAATGATAAGCCGCGGGTCCCGCCTCCCTCAAGGGTTTCGCCGGGAGCCTACAGGCCTCGACCCCCGATTTACGAACGAATCAGTCCCCCGCCGGACGCGCACAGGATCGCACATGTACCCTACTACCACGGGTCAGGCATCGGAAAGCAAGCGGCCCACGGTAAGAAAAGCGCACACACAGTCGAAACCAACAACAATCCGCGGGCAACAACCGGGCTGCGCTGGCTCACAACCTGACTAAGCTCACTTAAAATGCTTACCGGAAGAGTAGTTTTTGAACAGCGGAAGATTTTGAGGTTAGCCTAATAAACTCAGTCTGTATCTAACAAATTGAGTAGGGCAAAAAACAACTGGAATGTTTAAACTTTAAAATTAATCCAAAATGGAAACGTTAACCGATTTTATTCCTTCAAAAAGAACTTCCCACAGTTGGGCACTAAATTGCCCCATCTCTGGACCAGACTATCGATTTTCATGGAGAATAGTTCTGGTTCTGCATCTCGAGGAATGTTTGCACGTGTGCTCTTACTTCTTCTAGTTAAGTGAATTTCTTTTGCTGTAGACGTTTCTGCAGATATCTGAAAGGGTAGTAGCCCAACGAAGCTATATCCGTTGAGTACGGTAAATGCGGCAAAATTTTCCAACATAAGCTTGCTAACTTGCGGATGGTGGGTGAACTCACATGATGCCTTTTGTTGTTTTGGTGGAAGATAACGCAGTTCCAATTCACGAAACGGCCCTTAACTGGATTTTTTTCACTGTTCATTTGCTCACATAGATATTTGTTTTTTAAACATAGCAAACACCTCAGATCCGTGGCGGGCAAAAAAAACACGTCTAAAATTCCAGTTGCGTGCTATTTATATATATATATATATATATATATATATATATATAGCACTATACACTATATATAAGAGTATAGTGCTGCCTGTAGTACACTAAAACAATACGTTTGGTTTTTTAAAATATTTTCCGTTCTCGTTACAGTAGTCTTCCCCAAGAAAACAAATGGCTTACATTTGGTGCTTGCTTTAGATAAATCAACGGACTGTTTGCACATTTATATGTCTTAAAATGTTTCCTGTATATTTTTTTTATTGTAACAAAAGAAAAAACATTGATGGGCTTTACTTCTTTAGCTCTGAGAAATATTTGCCCAGGAGCCCATAACGCTGAAATATATATATATATATATATATATATATATATACGGAGAGAAAGAAAAATTCAATACACCTATTTTCTACACATGCAGGTGTTCCCTCCTCCACCGGCGACCAGGACATCTGACACCGTGCTACCTCAGAGGTACCCGACATCCCCCGTGAGCTCCACTCGGAAAAGGCCAGAGCCCTTGCGACTCAAAGAGAAAGAATCGGATCCACGGGAGGACGACAGTCGGGATACTACCGATGGCGATGACGACAACAACAACAACAACAACACGGGCTCACAGGGGAAAAATCCTGTATTCCTTAAGACAGCACCCGGTAGAACACCATACTCTCCTGAAGGATTCAACTGGCAGGGAGTGCCGGAGTTTAGTCGCCCGTCTGAGCAACGACCTTCAAGCCCTCTTTCCGGTCAGAATCGCCAAGATCCGAACAAACCCTCGCATGACCGACGAGATGGCCCGGAGGCACGAGATTCCTCGAAGTCTGCCGCAGAGGCCGCCAATCGCCCGCCCTTTGGCAGAGAGCAAAACCGACACGAGCAAGATCTAAGGTCGGCAACGCAAGAGTATCCAGACTTTGCGCGGCCTTCGCGATATTCTATCGAGCAGGTTCCCACCGCCTCGCTGAGATACAATGCAGCATAAATGCAAGCATGCATAGAGCGAGCGAGACATTTACAAGCGCTCTCAGCTGAATGATCATACAATACAGAACGTAACTCGAAACGCGTTGTGGGACACCGCTTTTGTACTGCGGCACAATTGCTCTGCAAGCAAACAAAAACAACGCGCCTAAACGAGGCGACAATATTTCCATCTTGTTGACAAAACCACTTTTGCAACAATTTTCTGATTTTCTTTAAGCTGAAAAACTAGTACCGACGTTAGTGTCCTGAGGGTGGTTGGGCGGAGACTCGAGCACCAACAACTTTACTAAGTGCCTTTTGAGTGAGCAAAGTATCCAGCTAGACAGGCCAGAAGTGACACCTAATAAAAAGTGATGTGCACCTTAAGTTAATTAGTAATTGTTTGAACGGACAGGGAATGATAGAGTAATTATGTGCGATGTATTGCATAGATATTGGGTATATAAAATGTAATACTAATTTAAGCATTTCGAACGCGGGGGGGGGGGGTAGCTCTGATGTGTATGTGCGTTGATAAAGACTACACAAGGCAATCTACGCACGATTTGCGTAAGTACGGCGGTAAAAGCGACTAGTTCGAACGTTTACGAACTGCTGCCTTGGGTAATAGGCTCTGTTCCTTCGAATAGTAGTTAACTATATAGTATTTAGACCATATTATTTAGTAGTATATATGTAAACCATATACTATTTCGTACCATTTGCATCTTTAAATCCCAGTCATCATCAATTAATTATTTGATTAATGACAGTTATTAGTGCTTTCCAACACGGTAAAAATTACCTGCAAGCATACATTAATTAGAGAGCAATATACATAGTACGTTCACTAAGTTTCATGTTCGAGTTTTCTATACGATTTTCAGGCGCGCCATCTGCAGGTCAACGACAATGGGTTAAACAATTAGCAATAAGTTAAACAATTAGCAATAAGTGCTAGCGCAGTGAAGACGTGGCATTGCTAGTGTTTGTGCTGTGTGCGATCGACCCTAGTTGCGTCAAACTTGCTTGTCGTGGATTCGAGTGAAGGGCAGCATATAATGGTCAAGTTTAGCAGCCGCTTTACCCAAACATGAGTGTCTTGGATTGATTTTAATCAAACTTCACAAGTTGCGTTTTGATGAACTCTGCTGCACATACTTTGCGGGAAGTGACGCGCGTGTTAAAAGCATCTCTTAAAATGAGACTCCCAACAAGCTATCCAGGGTCTGTACGTGCACTCAAACGCCCGGAATGTATAATCACGTTTTTATAGAAGATTTATTTTATTATGCTATTATTTAAAATCTCGGTAGGCGAACATTAAATGAGTTATTGCTGCCATGTTTGAGCAACTTGACCCATCCGAACGCCCAGTCTCAATCAAGCGCGGCAAATAAGCAAGACGCCTCTCGAGAACTCATTATAAGGTTTTGGTAAAAACTAGTCACCTGTTGTAGTTCAGCAGTTGTAGCAATATAATACATAATCTAATACGAATTAGCATTTATATAACCCTAAAAGTAATTAGTAACTATTCGCGATTTTTATGAAAAATGATAGAATAATATATATTTAAAAAATACTAGCAATAATGAATCACGACTAGCAGTATATCGGTATAAAAACTTTTAATTTGGCATCGACTATAGCAGCATTTCTATGCACATATTATTGCATCCTTCCGACACGCGTTAATATTTGTGTTTGGAGTTCGCATAAACGTGAGCATTGGCACCAGCTATAGATATTCAATGTAGCTTATAATAATAAAACTGATGATCCTCTTGAACAAGCGACCAGCGCTGAATGAAAGAAATAAAACAGAGCTCCAATTACGTTATTTTTAATAGACAAATACTTATAAACATCTATTTATAAATCTCGAAAGCAGTTTGCATTTATTTGCCATTTTTGTATATATATATATATATATATATACGTTGGATCAAAAGTTCATTGCATAGGATAGAAGGAATAGACGGACAGAGAATACGTACGTTTTGTTGCTTAGTATGGTTCCCCGAAGCTCAATATATATAGTCCAATGGTTTTGAATAGCATTTATTCCATAACCTAAATAGTCAGAATATGTATACCCAAAATGCTTCTACATGGCGGATATCACATCACTGTTGTTTTAATATCTCATTCCGGAGAGATATTTCTATAAAGAGGTTTACAAAACGAATAATAGTCGCACGATGCCACAGCCTGGTGGCATCTTCTTGTTCTGGATTAAAGTTATGGATTTCGTCGGTTAAGAATCGGCCCCAAGAATCCTGCGAATTTTGTCTCAAACTTCTTTCCAAAATGGATACGCGTGTCAGTTCTCGCTCAATCGTTAGCTCGTGCGGTAGCTAGCCACTTTTTTTTTGTTCTGGGAAGTTTCGGGAATGCATGATGCACATACGCTACTAGCAGCCTGCGTGACTAGTATGAGACTCGCAAACCCACTAAACCCGGATTACTTCCCACCCCCCAGGCCCCAGGAAACACGAATTACTTTGGCATTACTTCGAAGCCGTGGGAGAGGCGTCTCTGCCGTTCTCCTTCAATCAGCTAGCCACTCTGGTCTATGTTTTTTTATACATAGATGCATTTGATATCCTGTACCATAGCTAATGCCTATCTCTTCCACTATTTCACGTAAGTTTAAAAGACGGCCTGTCTTTACGAGTTTGTAGACTTATTGCACTATTTTCTCATACGAAGCTGTTGTTGGCCGTTCTCATCCATAATACCTCTTTTAAATAAAGCGATATATTTAGGATTGGTAATATTGGTGCATTACGTCCGTAAACTGCATCTAATTTGGCGTTAAGGCATGTAGCAGTTAAACTTTCGAAAAATCGTTAGTTATAGCACGGTACTCCACCAAAGTATTTCGGTTTGTTTTGCTTAGAAGTGCGATTCGTCAGCTACACACAAACCAAATTTCGATTCTTGCTAATCGGTTCGACATTTTTTAACAAGCCGAAAATGGAGGAGCAATGAATCCGCATCAAATTCTATGTTAAAACCAAAACATATGTTCTGAAGTGGAGGAAATGTTACGAACTGCTTATGGTGACCACGCAATGTCCCGAAACACTGTGTATATGTAATATCGTACATTTCAAAACGAACGTGAAGAGACCGAAGATGACCCGCGTTCGGGAAGGCATTCGACGTCAATAATAGAAAAAAATGTTGAAACTTCGTGATATTCTACTTAGCAATCGCTAAATTACGATCAGGGAATAGCTAAGAAATCGGATATTAATTATTAATGTATCAGTGTTTTCAGAATTTTGTGCGTCGAAAAGATTAGACACAAAATTGTTTCAAAAATGTTGTATTTCCAGCAAATTATCTCCCGTCTGGAAACGTCCGAATTTAACTGTCAGGCGGTAGCAAAAGACCCCAGATTGCTTCAAAAAGTGATTAGAGAAGATGAGTCATAAGCATGTGGTCACGGCATTGCCACCAATGCCCAATCCTCCTAGTGGCTCCTGCAAGGGGGTAGTCTATCGAAAAAGTTTAGACAGAGCAGATTGAACACCAAGGTTTTTTTGCTTTTTCTACTACAAGGAAAGCATCTTTTACAAATTTCCCACCTGGTTCTACAAATAACAAAATACTACCACGAAATTTAGAGAAAATTCAAAAGAGCACACAACTCTTGGATCCTCCATCACGACAATGCACCGACGCATGCATAGTAAATAGTTTCGGATTATTTGAAATCTATATTTCCGCAACTTCCCTCAATGAATGACAGCGTTTCGAGACTATAACGAATATACTTAAAAACTCGCAGAAGCAACTCAACTCGATTGGACGCGTTTAAAAAGTATTTTCAACAGTAGGGAAGAAAGGGGCACAAGTGCACTGTAGCGAACGGGGTCTATTTTGTAAGGAACAAAAACACTTTAAAAGATAAAATAAATACTTTTTTTAGAGATATTTATCAGACCTTTTCGACCCGCCCTCGTATATACACGTATATATACACAATGGAAACACGCGCAAAGGCTTAACCTCATTCATGCATACAGATAAATTACATGCCTATACTTATGAAACTATACATAAAAAAGAAAAACAAAAATTGACGAAATTCAAGGGAGCATTCAACCTGATTAAGGTGGCGTGTCATTTTCTGGTCTTCACGCAGGCAGCTTTTCTATGGATAACTTACCCATGGGGCATGTTTACACCGCTTCTTGGCGCGTACATGAAAGCATGGAAAATCGTATGTAAAATGTATAATATTATAACGTGTGCATATAACCTGAGATGACTAGCATGCACAGCAAATACAGCGAACGCAGCCTTACATCCAAGATAGAGAAAGAGGAAGAGTCGCGCGAACAGAAAGCCAACGACCGGAAGGCCACCCATCAGCTAGGCACAATCACAACCCTCATGAAGAATAATAGCCTTACAGCGGCGTCGTAATTTCGATTTTTGTTAACCTAACTATTGCTACTTCCTTGTATGCCTATCCTTGTTTTTTTACTAGGGTACTCGAGCGTACTAGGGTTCACACTTAACAGACAGATGTCACCGCCACACGTTTGGTAAAACAGCTCTTAGTTCAAATCATCGTTGTTGTTACCATCCATATGACGTAGCATATCCATCAAGTGTCCATCGTTGTTCTAGCGGCAACGCGAACTAACTACATCGCGTTTTCCGCCATTTCTACAGCACGTCAATTTGTGATGACACGAAAAGATTGTTTACTGTTGCTCATACTGTTCTTCCGCTGTTGCTGTGAGTTGACATCGCCGTATTTGCAGTTTTTGATAACGAAAACACGCAAGAGCCTAGCTATAATTGTATAAGTCGTACAGCATTAGTAGCACAGATCTGTTAGCAGAAAGTGTTGTAATCTGCCTACGTAGTAGAGGATCCCACAGCGTACAACTGAGTGGCTTTTAACAATGTAAGGTTTATTGAAAAAATAGACAAACTTCAATATCGGCCAACCGCCGTTTAAGCGGTTACACTACCGCAACCTACGACGTCTTACGTCGTTCACTTGACGACCTCCAACACCAAAGTGCACGTTGCAACATGTTCGCTGAACGGCGCTAAGCGCTTCCTTCTCTACCTTTAAGACCGGTTCCCCTCCCCCTTCTTTAATTATTTCCCCGCTTCCACTGACTCTGTTTTTTGCTCGAGGAGATACAACAAAGTAGCTATACAAAGGGAGAGGGAGGAAGATAACGTCAAGGAGATCAACTGGTACTAATATCACTAACACGGCCTTGTCCCGGCGGGCATTGCAATCCCTTTGACACAAAAAAAAGAAGGAGGGCGCGGAGAAGAGCTACGATATCCGATGTTTCCCAATACTCACAAGAGGTCAGCTCGCAAACCCTGAAGTGCCGGTTGCCCGATATTTGGAGTTCGCTGCCCAGCAGCCTAAGATCTTGTACTTTCCTAAAATTACACAAGCGAGAGTTAAAAAATACCTCGTATTGCAAGATGCAGATTCGATAATAACCACGTTGTCAATCAATCAATATATAAATGATGCACTCTTCGAGAGCAAGAAAAAGACGGGCAAATTAGGATAGGACTTGCGTACAAGACAGCCCGCTGACTTGGCCCGTCTGATCCATCACTATAGCTGGCTGCATTCGGATACCGCCACCCTCTTCTTGAAGGCACCCTCTCTGCTCGACAACATCCATACCGGTCAACGATACAGCCGAAACACTACATGTTTGCCATCTAGCCACTGTGTTTTGTCAGTGCAGAGACAGAACTGCGACCCATTGGAATTGGATTCTGCAATTGGCCGTCGAAAGGATATAAGGCCTAGCGTGCTTAACCGTCAAGTGTTCGTTCCCGGATCGGTCCCCGTACATGGGCACACTGCCGGCGCCGTTACCCTTGGTAAAACTAAAACGTGAAGGCACATTAAGTTCGGAGTCGTCCGGCAAAACGATGAGTCCTAAGTAGCCCTTTTGCGTCTCACCAGTACAGAGCGCAGGCAGCTGTTCGCCGTCTTGACTTCGGCGACATCGGAACGAAGCCATATGATGAGCTCCATGCGACCGAGCTGGATAATCTTGACGTCGATATCTATGTATACGCAAGGAAAGGAGGCATTTTAAATGGGGAAATAGTAATGCACCACCTCATTTTATTGAGACATCTGTGCTCACCGCATTTTTTTGTTTCATCATGGCCGACTGTAGTCCACTTCGGTAGCGGGCTAATCTGCTATCTATTGTCCCATCCAGGCGTGTGTTTGTTGAAAGCTACCGTTATCATAAAATGCGCATCTTCTATGGCTTCTCAACAAATAGCGGAGATGACACCCGGAGATAGTCTATTTCCTAACTTTTTATACTTACTTTTTTTTTTTTTTTTTTATGGTGAGAGGGAAAAATGCGTTTACGCACACCCAGAGCGGGTAGTGTGGGACTCGATGCCGATGTTGTTGGCATAATACCCACTAAAAACCTCTCACCTAAATGGCCTCAGGAAGAGGCGAAGAGCTGGAACCATTCTTTAATATTACTTCAACCCCTACTTCTTCCTAGGGTTGCGTGATCAGAGCGCACATCGCGGTCTGTACCAGATCTTTCTGTTCAATATTCGTCGCGGCAAAATCCTTTATGATGTGCCAGCTTTGGGTGGTCTTGCAGAAGGGCCTGACCCATTTGTTCACAGGTTTACCGGGGGTTCCCGGTCTAAAAGCCGCGCCAGCTCCGCCCTGTTCGCGCTGAAAGCCGTGCATGCTTCGAAGGTGTGTTGGCATACGTCTTCTTCTCCTGAGTCGCAGAGAATGCAGACTGGCGACGGAGCACGTCCTATGCGTGTAGATAATTTTCTGAAGGTGCCGTGGCCCGTCAAAAATTGGGTTAGAGGGTAGCGACAGTGATCCCTCTCGCCTTTTGAACCACTCTCGGAGATCCGGGATATTAGAGCGAGTCCAGAAACCCGGCTGCCGCCTGGATCTCCATCCATCTATTGTTCCACTCGTCTAGTGTCTGACGACGTGCGTCTTCTTTAGAGATAGAGAAGTTCCGCGCGGCGGACTGCGCTCTCCATAACCCGGAGATCCCAGGGGATCTGCCTGGAGAGTACTTGAATGGCCGCGGTAGACGCAGTTTTGTTGGCCCTTGCAATCTTGAGGGCCAGCGTCCTCTGCGTTTTATCCAAAAGCCGTCGGCACGTAGCCCGCTTAGCCGTACGCTGCCACAGCGGGGCTGCGTAAAGCATAATGCTGTCTACTACCGTCGCCAGGAGACACTCCTCATCGGAAGCACCCCGTGTGCGCGGCAGAAATCTTGCGAGTTCGGTAGTAGCTTTGGTGTGCTTTTGCAGCCGCATAGTGCACATGAGGCGTGCCTGTCAGGCCGGTATCCCAGAAGCACTCCTAAGTATTTTGCTTCGCT
>QVRM01006042.1:0-51187 GCA_003439945.1 Dermanyssus gallinae
TTGTCAATAAGCATCGCTCAAAGAAAATGTAATCAACACAGGGATTGAACCGGCGATACCCGGTAGATGACAACCATGACTAGCGGACTTGCTGGTTAGCGCCAAGAAGTGCAGACGTGTGTGTATAGGGCTCCGAGGAATCACGCTTTACGTGTGAGTACAGGAAAGGTAAACCCAGAGAGTGAGACACCACAGTAAAGCGCAAAACTCAGAGATCATTTTGGCGTACTGTACGTGCCGTGCGACGGAGGAGCGAGAAGATAAGCCGCTGTGAAGTCTAAATAAGGCCTCTTCAGCACAGTAAAACAGAAAGGAAACTTCTCGCGTAACGGTCGGGAGGCTCCGAGCGGTTCGCCGCGCATTCAAATTTAAATCCCAACGGCCTCTCTAACTAAATATACATCATATACCACACAGTAGATATGTATATAGTATATTACTATACAATATAGTATATACTATATAAAATATAGTATATAGTGTATTAGCTATAGCGCATGTTACTAGCAGTATTGCAGCGCACAGTGAATATAGTTAGTGTATTATAAACAGCGTACGAAACTAAAATCGTACTGTGTGAAGTAAAGTGGCGTGTGAAATACTGCCAGACCGTTTTCTTCAAGAAGTGAAACAGTCGTTGTAAATCTTTACACTCGGTGCTACCGGGATGCGGTGGTTTCAACTACACCAGTAAGAGACCAGGCAGGAGGTGGAAGCGGGGCCTCGGCTCGCCAGATTTGCCAGATGACCCTGCGAAGCAACTGGAACTGCCGGACCATCTGGCCTCAGTCGCCAGGCAGGCAGATAAAATGAGCAAAACCGGCTTAAACGTCAAAACAAATGGCCCGCTGAGGGACTTCGATGAGGCTATTCGCAAGATCCAGGACGCGGCCAAAACCCTTGGGCTGTTAACGGACAAGTACCCGAACATGCGGCTGGACATTAAGTCCGCTGCTCTGAGGCTCGAGGTGGTAGTCCATTAGTGCTACATGCAAAACCTGATACGAGAGGCCGAGAGAACCGAGGCAATAGAGCAAGCAACCGCTCACACAGAAAAGCTCACGACAGACCTCACGGAGGCTCAAAGCAAGAGGAGAAGCTCCGTATGAAGTACGAATATCTTAAGGGTTAGTGGCCACTGCCATTCTTCTGAGAGGGAACTCCCATCGTCATGGAAGACTGCGGAGGTAGTGCTGTTCCCGAAGTAAACGGTAGCTACGGCCAATATGTTTTATTAACACGCTAGCCAAGTGCTCCGAGAGGATTATCGAGGAACGGGTCAGATCTTTTGCGGAAGAGTTCAGACTATCGTCAGCGGGTTTCCAAAAAAAATAGATCCGTCTACACAGCAATTCAACAAAGTCGTGGCGAAGGCAGAACTGCTACACAGTTCGATACGAAGGACGCCGCCAGCTGATGGCTGCGATATTCCTAGACGTGAGAAATGCGTTCAACAGTCCTTCCATGGAAGGTCATCCTAGAAACCCTCAGGAGGGAAGCAGGCACCCATGTGTTTGATTAGTGTGATCCTCAAATTTCCCTGCAAGAGCGCAAAATCTGCAGTTGGTGAGGCAGCCAACGATATGACTGGGCCAGATTGTGCCGAGTTTTGGAGTTTCTTCAATATGTAGATTCTGTTGTATCATCTTATTCTCAACTAAACAATGTGGCGGACGCCAAAGCCGAATGCAACGAACTTAATCTAGGGTCGGTGGATAGCAGGTTCAATGTATTGATCATCATTAAGCCGCCTCAGTCCACAATTGTATTCTGTCCGCCGGAAAGTCGACAAAATTAGGCAGTGTCAACGGTTGTAATATCGCGCCTGTTTGCTGCGTACATGATTGTGAAACCAGTTCGTGCAGGAAGCACATTGGACAGATACCGGTCCGGATTCTGCACCTGTTCGGCAGATGAAGTAGATATCACCCGCGTTAGCTATTAGCTTATTACTGGCTTGTAATAAGATCATACGAATGCCTATTTTAAGTCAGTAATAAGCGAAGAAGACTAGCTACCACTAAAAAACGTGAAGTTACTGCAGCCTCTAATAGTGTGTTCCTTATATTAAGCAGCACAAAAGCGCTAAAAAAGAAACCACTCCTTTAACGGGGAAAAACTAGTATTTACTAATCTGTGGCCCTACAGTTTCAGCCAACCCGCCACTTGTGTTCGGTGACTGACGGTATCTAATGGGCCCCTCAACCAGGTACGGTTTTGGAAATGGGTATAAAAATTAAAATTCCAAGCGCTGGTTCCTTATCGAAACGCGCAGACGCACACACTTACTGAAATGTTTTGATTTCACGTTAGTGCAAAAACATAGACAGGGGCTGCTGGCGGGCGCAGCTATATGCGTTAGTACAGCTGCAAGTCATAGGAGCAGTGAAGCGATTTAAAAGTCCGCATTAGCAGTTATGTGTTTCCAGGGCAGTAAGAGCCATAATAACTATGTTCAGTTTTCGCGGAAAATGTAATAATAATATTTATTATTATTATTATTATTATTATTATTTTGACAACATTCCTTCCAATGTACTTGCTTGGTTTAGCTTCGCACTAGTTTTGTGCCGCTTAATTTGTACATTGAAAAAACTAGTTGAAAATACCAAGACTGAGCAATTATTTAAACAATGCACAAAGTGTTTGACCACACAACTTTTGAGTATAGGAATGCTTTTGTCAAAGTAGATCATTGCCTTCTGCTTGCAAGAACAGTATTTAGATGTCCACTCTTGTATATTAATACATAACTCAGTAGCACTTGTAGATTTAACTGGATAATATGCTAAGCAAACTTCCGCCTAGCAAAGCTAATACGTTTCAGTAGATTCACCCGACTCACACGCCGTAACGTACTCTGTAAGAGCCAAAACTTGGCTGCATAGCTAACAGAACTGAGTTACCGAGGCAGTAATCTGGAAAGGCAACATTCCTGTAAATACGAACGTTAGCTTATAATTACGCTGTCAGTTGTTTTTTTTTTAATTTACTTGCTAACGCATATTTTTGAAGTTTGAGAGTGTCTTAATGCTCACATACGCATATATATAGGTCGCTGGTGTTTCTTAATAATATAGTGGGCCCGGCCTGAGAGCCCAACTAAGTAAATGGGGGCAGAAACAAGCCAGATTTATCCTTACCTAACAATAACCGCAATGTAATGATGCCTAAGTGTCCGCTCCCAACACATTTTTACTTGTCCTATCATGACTTACATGTTCTGAAACGATCCTACGTACATATCGATTTATGTAGGTACGAAAATGCTTGTTTGTGTCACACGCTCTTTTATAATAACACAACCACTCGTTCTGTTTGCTCGAGTGGGGTTACGCGGCGGTCGAATGAGGTTTACACACGTCAGGATGGCTGTACACCACATTAACTAAAGTATATAAGTTGTCATGTTATCTGATATCATGCGTCTTCAATACACTCTCACATTGAAAAGAACAATAGTAATTCCATTCTGGTCGCAACTTTTTGCCAACCCTATGCTAAATATGGTAGGTTTGCCGTATATATATACAGGGTGTTTGAGAAAAGTTTTTTCCTCGTGGTAATGAATTGTAGAACTTGTTAAAGCAATTATTTTTTCCAATAGAACATGGTCTCTGAGAAGTCTTGTTTCGGAATGAGAGTGAAATTACTACAATTTGTGACACTAGTGTTGTTGACCAACATAGGAGCATAAAATGTGCTGTTGCGAGACAACCAGTCCTCCTAGACAGAAACTAAGCAACACCGTCGTGTTTCTGACACGGTCGTTTAGAAGAGATTTTGCGAAAAATGAAGTTCATTATTAACTTTCACGCCAAATCTCTCAAAAACATTATCCTACGACCACTCACGGCGCTTAAGACTAACATATTCAGATAAATGCGCATTTCATGATGATAATTTTGGCACCAAACTTATGACAACGCAAGCTGTGGTTGAGGAGTAATTATGATTTTTTGGCCAGATGTCGAGATTGAGTGCATGCAAAATGACCTAGAGTGCTAGTAGATGCATGCACTTAATCTTAATTACACCGCAATCACGGTTCGCATTGCTACGTATTTGGTACCAAAATGATCGGTATGAATTGCGCATTTGCCTGAATGTGTTAGTTTTGAGCGCTGTGATTGGTCGTAGGGTTATGATTTTGAGATATTGAACGCGAAGGGTAACAAAAGTACTTAATTTTTAGCTGAATATTTTCTATGTAAAAGGTCAGCCTTGTCCGTAACTCGATGGACAGCAGCCTTTTACACAGACCTTTTACATAGTTTAACCATATGCACCAGAAAACTGTTCCTGGCAATACTTCTAGATGTCAGGAACGCCTTAACAGCCTCCCGTGGAGAACAATACTGGACACGCTAGTGAGGAAAAAAGTCCCACATTATTTTGTCAAGGTCATCTCAGGATACCTGGAGGACCGAACTGTTTCAACAGTAAAGTGGAATTATCAATGGCAGCAGGAGTTCCACAGGGCTCGATCCTGGGTCCCCTGCTCTGGAACCTAGGGTACGATGGCGTACTCTGCCAGGATAACCTTCCACAAGGAGTAGAGATGATCGCGTACGCAGATGATCTGGCTATCACAGTTCAGGCAAAGACTGCAGAAGAATTGGAACTTAATGCTAATAAAACACTAGAGTCTACGAGGAGATGGATGGACGAAGCCGGCTTAGCAATCGCTTCGGAGAAAAGCGAGGCTATACTGCTAACGGGACGGAAGAAGGTGAGTCCCATCAGACTATACCTGGCAGGACAGCAAATAAAGCAGGTCAAGGAGGCGCGGTACTTGGGGATTCGCTTGGACAAAAGCCTGACGGGCCTCAGCCACCTGAAGATAACCTCGGCAAAGGCGGCCAAGGCGGCGATTGCAATTGCAAGAATACTACCAAACATTCACGGACCAAGAGAATGCAGGCGTAGATTGCTGATGTCAGTGGCCGAATCTATAGCGCTATTCGGGTCTCCAGTCTGGCTCAAGGCTTCTTTGAAAACAAAAAAGCGAGAGGGATCCTTGGAAGCACTCAGAGAGTGGCGGCTCTCAGGATTATCCAGGCGTATCGCACCGTTAGCACAAACTCTGCTCTCGTGCTGGCCGGAGCTCTTCCCTGGGATCCAAAGGTGGAGGAAAGCGAAAACTCTGGGAAAACAGCTCGAGCAGCAGTAAGGAAGTAGAGAGAGAGAAGTCAATGGAAGCATGGCAAGCCAAATGGGACTTCATTCCTTCTGGAGCACCGGGGCACACCCTTCGATCCCTCATTCCAAACATCAAACAATTGGATTGAGCGACCGGGGGGAGAACTAAACCATTGTCTCACGCAGATCCTCACGGGACATGGGGACTTTCAGACATACCTCTTTCGAATCGGAAAAGCTCCCTCATTGAGCTGCGTTTGTTGCCAAGAGGGAACGGAGGATGACTCGACCCACACTCTTCTAAAGTGCCAGGCACTGGAACAGGCTAGAGCCACAGCAATTGCAAAACTCAGGAACAAATGGACCAATGAGGGAGACGGAAGAGGAGCAAATATTCCAGATCCCCCCAGAGGAACCCTTAAGGGGTTCGTAGACTACATATGCAGCACGACTTCTGGGTGGAAGCTAGGAGCAGCTATGGCTACGGAGGTAATGAAAGAGAAAGGAACCCTGGGAAAGCTCAGAAGAGCAAGATTTCCGTCTACTGCACTAGAAAATCACGTTAGTCCGAATGATGCGGTTTCGCAGGTGTTAGTACAAGACACGTAGAACGTTGGGGAAACCCGTGAGTGACCCCGGCCAAATGATCCGAGTGGCACTCGCCACTTCTCCTGATGGCTCATAGTACTGTTCTATGGAGATCTGGGCCATCAGAGAGTGAAGCTTAAGGGGGGAGGTGCGTTTAGTGGGTATGGGTCTCAGCGGGCTAACACCCATCCGCTGGGGTCGAGTCCCACACTGCTCGAATGGAAAGTGGGATCTTCTCATTTTCTACCCGTAGCAATAGTACGGAAAAGTATTTAACCCTTCTTCATAAAAAAGCTGAATATTTTCTAAACGATTGTGTCGCATATTCTAGGCAATATTATATGTTCTTCAGAGAAAGTAGAATTTTCTCGCGAATACGACGGTGTGCTTAGTTTCTGTATAGGAGGACTGGTTGCCTCGTAATTGCACATTTTATGCTCTTATGTCGGGCAAAAACACCAGTGACTTAAATTGTAGTAATATCACTCTCACTTCCAAAAACAAGACTTTTCAGAAACCATGTTCCATTGGAAAAAGATTTCCTTAACGAGCTCTACAATTCCATATATCGCTCTCCAATTTTTTCTGGAACAAAGTCATTTTTGCATGCACTCAATCTCGACATCTGGCCAAAAAATCGTAATTACTCCGCAACCACAGCTCGCGTTGCCATAAGTTTGGTGCCAAAATGATCATCATGAAATGCGCATTTGCCTGAATATGTTAGTTTTAAGCGCCGTGAGTGGTCGTAGGGTAATTATTTTGAAGTATTTGGCGTGAAAGTTAATAATGAACTTCATTTTTTGCAAATTCTCTTCTAAACGACCGTGTCGTATCTTCTGACCGGCCAGAGATGTTCTTCTGAAGAAGCAATAATTTTCTCAGGAACACGCCGCTGTGCTTAGTTTCTGTATAGGAGGACTGGTTGCCTCGCAACAGCACATTTTGTGCTCCTACGTCGGGCAAAAACACCAGGGTCACAAATTGTAGTAATTTCACTCTAATTCCGAAACAAGACTTCTCAGAGACCATGTTCTATTGGAAAAAATAATTGCTTTAACGAGCTCTACAGTTCCGTACTACGAGGAAAAAAATATTTTCCAAACACCCTGTATATATATATAGTCTAATCTTAGACTCAATTTCACATGCGGCAAGAGGCGTTCCTATAGAGACATTGGCTGGTCTAAAAAACATAGACATGACCCATGCCAGCTGCTTCTAGAGTCGTTTGTCACATGGCCTCAAATTTTAATATCTTGTAGCTTCGCCCACTATTTATGTGAGAAGAGAAGGGTAGACAGGTGCAACATGACAAAAACAACAGATTTCAAAGGAAGCGTTTCGTAGCTTTCGAGCTTAAGTGACGCCCTCCCAAACAGCACTTTAAAAGTACAGAGCACGTATTGTACTAACGATTTGAGAAACAGCCATCTACGTTATTTTAAAAACGTTTATCTAGAGTTTACTCACTCAGAAATAGTTAGCCCTTCAGTTAGTTTTGCACACAGATAAACCTGCATGTCTTAGCCGATATTGTTTATTATTAGTTTCTAACTTCAGCTGTTTTAGAGTTTATTATTTGTTTCTAAATTCAACTACTCAAAGTGGGGTTCGACATATCATGGGAGGAGCTTTTTAACTATTTTGCTTACGTAAGCTATCTGTGCACGACATTGAAAGGTCGACAAATCAAACTCTCGAGAGCAGCACCTACCGAGTCCATTTAGCGTCACTTGTTTCACGAACTCAAAAAGAGCGCAGTGTTATGGCCAACCACGTTTGCAATACCTATTCCAATTTTCGCATTACAAGTAGACATGAATAATATAAGCACTGCGCTCTGTGCTAAACACTGGAAGGCAGTGTTTTGTACCGCAGTTGGCCTGCGAAAAACCTTTAGTAAATGTACGCATCGTTTTGAGATTGACCGCGTTGAAGCTGACAGCAACGTTGACTGGGATCTATCCAATGTAGAAGATGCCCTGCTTATGTGGCTTACTAGCCTGCCGGGTTTCCACCGCCTTAATGCTGCTCTGCATTGTCGCTTGTATTTTGCTTCAAAGGCTCTCTTATTCGAACTTTGTTCGCACCAAGTTTTCAATGTCACTTAGTATCTTGATTATGAAGTTGTCAGAGTCGGTGGCCTTTCCAAAAATATCTTGTCTGTCGAAGTCTTCTGAAGCTTCTGAAACTGACAAGTTTTCCATTTTCATTGAATGTTTCTTTTTTTTTTAAGCAAATCAACGTGCCAGCCGGCTATGCAGTAATAAATGCATGCAGTAGTAAAACCGTTCACACTCTACTGAGCGACAACCCCATTCCTATTTGATACTGATAGAAAATCGAAAAACTTACAATGGGAACAAACCAGGTTGGAATACATTGCTTGATCTCTCGTATAGCCAGTAACGAACGACAGACCATTGGAAGCATTTTTAGGGCAAACCATTCATGTTGCAGCGACGACTAGGGGGGCTAACGTACCAACCTAACGCACGTTCCAAAAACGGGGCCGCCATGGGGATCTGAAAACATAGACCAGCGTAGGATCCAATCTGGCTTAGCTAGAAATAGTTTTTTTTCGTTGGCTCTATTGGATTTGGTTGAACATTGTTCTACAGCTACATTTTTCTGCTGAGGAGAGACCATACAAAGCCAGTATAAGAAAAGGTGAATTCGGCCAAAGGTAGACTTGAAATAATGGCGTATAGTAGTCTGAAAGCAGTTAAAGTTAGGGACAAGTGGGTACCATTATGTCCTTAATTCTTCCTGACGTACTTCGAAGTAAAGGCCAGCGGTGATGTACTGAGACGAACTACGTCAGGGTAGAGGCTAAAATGTTTCAGCAACGGTTGTAAAAACTTGTGAAGCCTTGTTGGTGTAAGAAATTGAACGTTCCAGCCATCACCTGCGTTAGACAGAAACAGCCTTGCAAAAACTATTCGCAGAGGGTTCTAGCAAGCTACATTTGTTGACTAGCCTTCTACCTTTTACGATTTTACCTATTTACGAAATAAAAATTGTTTTGCGGGCGCTAGACTATAGAAAAGGCAGGTATGCCTAAATTGCGAGATATTCTGCACAAATAACAAATGGTTTTGCTCTGCTACTGCTTTTTCTATACAGTTTAAGTTCAATTTTTGTTTTGTTTTGTCTTTTTTAAGATTTTTGATAAAATTGTAATTTATTTATGTGTAGCTAAGTGTACGTTTGTTAGGCCCTATTGTTATTGCGTTTAAAATTAAACAGAAACTTGTAAGCCCCAAGGTTATCCCAGCGTAGTACTATAAATAGATTTTTTCAAAATTTAGAATTTCAGTCCTTGTGTTGGATCTTTTGCACTACCGGCAATTTGGCAATGTTTCTAAACGGACGCCAATAATTTTACTACCTATATTTTGATTAAGGATCACCTTTTGCTAGAATTTGCCACAAACTTCTACTCACTAAGTTACCTCAGGTTTTCAGTTTTTTTAGATTTAGATTTGCATGTAACGCCTATGCTGTAGCCTTCTTTCACCTTATCACTCACTTGGATATATCTAAATGGAAAGCAGATTGTAATATACTTATTTAAACAAATGTGAGCAAATAAAAAATCGCCATTCTTTTTAGTTCAACTTACTAGCACTGTATCCTGAGCCCATCTAGTAAACCAACTTTTTTTTTTTTTTTGTCAATTGCCCGTGTACGGATTTTTCAGGTCATGGCTAAGTTTATTCCACTCCGGCATTTACCTTGTCTAAATTGGAAACCATGCAAACCAATTTAAGAGTGGCCGGTCTGGGTCTCGAACCCAGTCCTCCCGAATGCAAGGCAAAGGCTTTTTTCACTAAGCCACCTTGCTCGGTAAACCAACTATTCAATGTAAACAAAAATATTCTTTGACGAAACGAAGGACAACTATCTAGATAAAATCAGTAGACCGTATGGTAAAAGTGCAGCGCCCCTCCAACTCCTTTTGTCCTTATAAGTAGATGCATTTTCTATTTTGATATTCTAACTACGTTTGTAAAAAAAAAAAAAAATATATATATATATATATACATAGATATACACCGTAAAGGGGCATACGTGCTCATGAAGTCTACCGAGTAGTCTACTTCCGCTAGTAATTGCCGCTGTATGTGATGTGACATTGGCGCGTGCTGGGCCCCCGGAACAGCGTCCGGTTTCTATCGCCCCTATATATATATATATATATATGTGTGTGTATGTGTGTGCTGAATGAGATTTTCGGGTAGGCGCGGTCGTAGCCAATCGTGTAGGAAGTATCATGATGTCGTGAAGAGGGCCGGCCTCTTTACGACTCTCCGGGTGGCCACAAATTTCGGTTTCCTTCCTAACGGAGCAACGGACGAACGGAAGGGAGGGAGGGAGCAGGGCCCTATGTATCCGCATGTGATCCGCTTTCGTGCCAACGCTTGGGCCAGCGCCGGCTCGACGCGACGAGTGGACCCGACTTGAACACGAAGACACCACCACGTTTCCGAGATTCACACGCCCGCACAGAGACACGATGACAGCGCGACATCGGCGGTTTGGGAAGAAGCAAGGCGTTCGTCGTCGTCAGAGGTTGCAACTCCCTGGGGTATCTATTTTCTTCGCTTCCTTCTATGTTTCTCTGTTTTGCTTTCTGGGGCACCGTCCTCGGTCCTCAGAAAGAACAAGCCCGCAGCGATGAAATGGTGAGGCCACAAGCGTCTCCAGACACCAACTATGCTCCGATCGTCCGCTTGCCCGGCGGGAACGAGGTACATTGTATTATACATTGTCAAAAGTGTTAACTAAATCGGTTAAGCTACTTTGATTTGTCTGCACAGCCAAAAAGGCTCCAATAATAGAAACCGACGCTATGCATAGCTGTTGCCTCAGACTAATCTGCTGATGTATGCTGTATTATGGACGGATTCATTATTCGCTTGACGGGCGCCTTTTACATCAGGGACGCTTAGAGTGGCAGCAAAAGCGGCCATGTTAAGATATCTAGGGTTTGCTCCGCAGTTTCTATGGTAACGTGGTCACTGTTTTTCAGCGGTTTGGTTTATCATCTATTCTCAATGAGTATCGATCAAGGAAAATCGATTAGTAATAGGGTTCAACTCGGCGACACCCTGGTAGATGGCAATTATAGCTAGTGCATTAGTCCCCTAGACCATACCGATATATATATATATATATATGTAGGTCACTCGCTAGGTAAAATTTTATTCAATTTATTTTTCTTGAGTATTCAAGGAGACTAGGGTCAGAAATAAAAATGCAAATTATTTTTTGTTGTTATTTCTTGATTTAATAACATTTCTGACTTGCCAAATAGTCGACATACACATCCGAATACTATTACACGTCTTAATTTTCACAAAGTTTTAAAATAGAACTGCATATTACACACTATAGTTACTAGCAAGAAAAATAATATACAATGGAGTGATTTACAAGTACACAATACAAATTCAAACACGGTACATGCGGCAGCAAAACTGAATACAAGTCATGCAAGCAAAGATTAAATGCACCCTTTGTATCGCATCACAGATAAAATATGGCATCTTACCTTAGCAACACAATTACCACGATTCGTGAATCAGTGTTCGAATGTTAAGAATGGTATCGCGTAACCAAAAGTAAGGAAGCTCAGAACGAACGCATCACTCATTAATCACATGAGAGGCAACATAACAAGGACAGATTACTTAAGGCGTAGCATAAGGGGTTAGAGAACCCGTAATCACACGTTCGCGTGGAGACAATTGTCCACTCCAAAGTGCTAACATAGCAAAGTTATATAAATAAATTGAATAATAATAATTACTACTACTATATATGTAAAAAAAAAAGAAAAAAAGGCGTAGCATAGATTTAGAGATAGAGCACGCCATTTTAATAAATAGTAGCAGACGGCGTGCAAGCAATGTAGTACTATACTGTTTTAAAACAAAAAGCGCAATAAATGTGAAGCCACGTCTCGCGTGGATCGCAATGTTTGTGCCCGTGAGATGCACCATTTGTGGTGACTGGAACAATATAAAGTTGGCTTTATCAACATGAACAACTAACGAAAACTTGTACAAATTGTTCTTCTTTTATTTTGTTTGTTGTTTGTTATATATATATATATATATATATATATATATATGCAAGGGAAGAAGAGACCTGTAGGCTTCTATGGGTATATACTTTTTACGTTGTTAAGAGACTATTCGATCTAAAGATTGCTCCAACGGCGGCGTACGGTATCGAAATAACCTGAAACGATGTCACCCCAGCCAGCCTTCAGCACCTAAATAATCTGAAGGCAGCGTACCTCAAGCGAGTTCTGGGCCTCCATCGCTCAGCTCGCAACCGACTTGTCTATCTCCTACGGACACCCCCCCCCCTATTCGTCGAGGAACTAAGACGGCGCTTCGACCTGCCGGCATCTTCCAATTATGCCACCGTCCTCAAAACGAAGGAGTGCAAGTTTGCTAAAATCTATGCAAAACGAGCCGTGCAATCCCAGGCATGGGAAAGCCAATCTACCCGCTATGTAGCGACTAAGTTCACCGTGCACCGGGGTTTATACCACGTGCTGTGCGCGACCCCTGGGTTCCATCATTCCTCGGTATTATGTGTGTGTCAACGTTGTAAACTACCTTGCGGTAGATCCCATGCTGCCTCCTGTACCCTAACCCCATCTCTAGCCAGTCTAGATTACCAGGCTCGCGTTATAACCTCATAGCTTTTACATATCTAATATTTTATAAGTTCAAATGTGTGTATGTAAACACATGATTCTCTTTTAGCTGTACTGTTTCTACACAACATGTGTGATAATAATCACACATGTTGGTATCACAAGTATCACAAAACGGCAATACCAGTATTTTGTCAGATTCGTTAGCCTATTAAATATATGTATATATATATATATATATATATATATATATATATATATATATATATATATATATAAGAGAGAGATTTGATGCAACTAGCTGCCCAGCGAGAGAAGGTATCGTTGGCTCTTCTTTCACGTATATTTCGTCTTTGAAATCCTATTTGTATATGTAATAAAATATTAATTTGAATATAAAAACATGTGCAACTCTTATTCCGATAGTTAGAGCCTTTAATGCGGTAGTTGCTACTAACGAACAGACCACACCTTGAACCTGGTGATTCTCTGTATTCACCTTTTCATAAGGCGCCTTTTCATAAGTCAGTGGGTTTCTGTGGTGTAGAAGGAAACCTGTTATTCGACTAAACATTGCTGCTATTGTTGTCATCGTCGACCTTGTGTCTGTCATTGTTGGTTAGGCATTTATTATAATTTCAAACGAAATTCGCAAATATTGAAAAATATCGTTTTGAAGGGGTACGTAACGCCTCGAGGTCAAACCCGCGACTTCTCTTGCCAGAGTCGCCGTAACCGTTTCTTCTCTCCACCCCCTCGACGTTGTTGCCATCGTCGTGTCGTCGTCGTTGTTGTTGTTGTTGTTGTTTTCGTTCGTGCACGGAGCAGGTCACTTGGTACGCGGTAGGATGTCGGCGGCGGTGGTACAGAAACGCGTGATGTCAGCTCACACGCCATCAAAACAAAACTCGACGTCGTCGAACGACTGTTTTGAGGGGGCGTGCCGAGGTTACAGAAGGGGGGGAACTCGAGGAGCCTATAGCCATGGGTCGCGACCCCAGCTTTGTCTGGTCGGCCCCGGCTCGGTCCGCGCCTCGCCTTTCGCCTTGTTCCGTGTCGTCGTCACCCCACGCCCCAATGGGGCGGCGGTGCGGGTAGCAAACGGTGCGGCCAAATCAAACAATTCAATTTGCACCCCCTCCTTAACTTGTTGTACTTCACAATCCTATTTGTACCGCCTGCCTCAGCCCGAGCTGCCTCACCCGCGGGAGCGCACAACGCAATCCACAGCGCGCGGGCGCGCGAGAGAGCCAGAGAGAGAGAGAGGAAAAAAAGAGACGCTGAGATCTCGTCCGAACAAACTGCCAGTGCCCGACCAGCCAGCCAACGTTCTTCATGCGGACAACATGTTGAGTGACGACGCCCTCACAAGCCTTACGGCCGGCGGCACCCTCTCAGACGATGACGATGATCACTATTCCCCCATGGCAGTCCCCCCCAGCAGCGACGCCAGCCCACCGACAAATGAGCGATCACGCAAACAGTGCTCATCTATCTCTAACACGTTCTCATCCGTTCGCTCGGGATACGATACCAAACCACTCTCTCATACGAATTACAACGGCAGTGACGACGACGACGACGACGGCGGCGTGTGCGTGTGTGGAATAGGCAGGCACGCTCTTATTTCAGTCGGTCATCAGATGTACGAGGTCACGATTACGATGTTCCCTTGCTCCCCGTGCCCTGTTTCTTTCCCGAACCTCCTGAACCCGCCCCCCCCCCCCCCCCACCCCCCCCCCGTAACCCCTAAATTTAGTCCATGCTACGAAGAGTATGCTCTTTGTAGGGAACTTAACGTAAAAGAAAGAAATATCGGCAAAGAACTCAGAGTGGGAGAAGTGGGTCAGCTGATGTATCTGATGAGCTCCTCATAAACCCTACTTATAATGTATAGCTAGCTGTACGTGTGTTTGTGCTTGTGTATGAGAAACGTAAATGTATGTACGGACAAATTTATGAATTGCCTAAACATCAGATTATACTCGTTGGTTGCGCCTAATTGCGCGATTAGTTTGCGTTACGCTGCCTTGCTGATTTCAGACATTTTCATTGTTGTTACTGAAAACGTCATAACATCAATACATTGGAAATTATTCATTCCGATAGAATATCGGCCTTTGTCAAGTACATTTTTCATGCTTAAGTGCAACTCTCAATATATGTTAATGTGTTCAAATAAGCTTACTTTTTGGTAAACAATTGCATTAGTATTTATTTATCATGTCCCTACAGCTAACGCAACCTTTTAAATCAGATAGTTAACACTTACCGATATCGGTCACGTGAATAACCTAACGTACTTTCAAATTTCATATATTTTTGTAAATGTGAACGTACAAACATTTGTATATGTATACTCTTGAAAAATACCTGCAGAAACAGAATTTTTAAGGCTTTGGAGGAGAAACCCCTGTGGACAGAAGGACTTTAGGCTCAGTGAGGCATAGGACAATGGAAAGTAAAATCAAAATAGATAGATCCCACTATTTACAAAACTGAGACGATTACAGATGATATTTGGCGCACAGCAGGGGAAAAGGCTAAGCGTTTGGTAACGGCGTTTACAGCACACGACTAGACTTCCACCACGTGCACATCAATTGGTTCTGCGAGACCCACGAGGAAGAGACGAGTATATGTTGGGATAGCAAGATAAACGCACTAGGTACAACGCCGCACAATGTCCCGTGATTCGCTTAACAGCGGAGTTGACGCGACAACAAGGAGGTGTAATTCTTTATGATTGTCTTAAAAGCTCTGCTATACCCAAGAAATACACCCGAAGGTTGCTAACAGTACTTTTAGGAAGTGCATGCATCCTAGCACGGCATTTATTAGCTTAGTGCATCATGAGTACAATAATAAAGGCCCTTGCTTAGTGTAAGGTAAGTCGGTATTATAGACAAGAATATATATATATATATATATATATATATATATATATTTGGCTAATATATTCTTCTACGTTACACTCAGTAAAGGCCTTTATTGTGGTGCTCATAATGCACCAGACTATTAAATACAGTGCTAGGATACATGCGCTTTCTATACGTATTGTCATCATTATTGTTAGCAACCTTCAGATATATTTTTGGGGTATAGTAGAGTTTTTAAGAGATCCGTCAGTGGATCTAGCAACCCAGCAAGTCTCCGCTAGCGACCCGTTAGAGGCAGTTTTTCCACTTTAGTACAATACGAGATGTTTGCACAGTATAAGCTAAGGTTTACTTTACTATAAACTACCTTGTAGCTCATCCGACTTCTCAATTGCGCATCCACTTGTAAGGCAATAAAAAGTAGACCGAAAGGGACTAACTATTTATATTTGTGCAGAACCCTGCTGGCTCTTCTGCAGTTTAGCCTTTAATGCGTATGTTTAAAATGTTTAAAATATTTCTAAACGTGCTTTGTGTGAACCATTTGAATTTATAAAAGCTCGCCATTGTCATTTCCGAGCTTGCGCTACCTACCCACTACTGTATTAAATTTAGACATCGCGGAATCTTCGGTCATCTTGCTAGTTTAGCTATCTCCCGCATCGAGTGCAAATCTAAAACTTGCTTGTGGCTTTCATACGTGGCGAAAACAGAAAAACAGCAATAATAACAATTATACATATACCATTCATATTCTGGGTGGAATGTTGCTTTTGAGTCTAAAATGGCCAGTTTGTTTTCAACCTCTGTCGAAATGCCGTATGGCCTACTGAACATAATCACATTGTCATAATTAAATATGTCATCTACACGTCACCGAATGTGACCAACTGTTGCAGTACGTTTCGTAGTCGCACAATATTTGCCGTTACCCTTATGTTTCTGTGCCTTCTGCTCTGCTTTACCGCTTACTCGACGGTCTAGCTCGTCGACCACGATAGGGCAACGCATGACCTTCCCACATGAACGAATCGAAGGGCACTCTGGACCACCATGGCGCTGATAAGCCAATTGCATGGCCATACTATGCTATACTAATTAGTTTCTGACACACGCGCTTACATGCTCGCACAAACATATCCTCCACACATAGAGCCTTCATGCGACGATACGTCCGTATATCCATGCGTCCATTTATCCGTCCGCCGCATTGCTTTGGGCTGCCTTTTGACAGACGACGCCGTTGAAATGTTCTCCAAGTGAGGTTTGTTTACTTTTATCTCTGACGACGACGACAAAGATGAAGAGTTTGGCCTGCCGAGGAGGTCTCGGCTGATAGAGCGACCGATCATCGGATGCTGTCTCTGTCCGTGCCTGAGCCCTTTACCCCCGCTATCGCTGTCGACCATGAGGGGTTCTAAGCAAAGAGGCGCGACTAGTTATACGGCGAACAACAACCCCGCAGCAGCAGCAGCATGTCGACTAATTATCACTGACGAGTCAAAGCGTTTACATCTTAAATAGTAGTTACAGCCTAACATTCTCCTCATCACGATCATTGCTATGACTGTCGTTAACTTCGTCATTGGCATCGCTAACCTCGCGCTCTTTATAGCTGTTACTCTCGACATCGTTCGACGACACGATACTATACATAACGATCGGATGAAGCTCATCAACAGAAATGAATCTCTACTGTTGATAAGAAACCTCATATTGCGATAGTTCACCCGCGGCTAAAGATTTTCCACGCTGGGCAGGACTCTCTCAGGGTGAGAAACAATTCACTATTGAGGCAAAATCAGTTCTGGGCTACCTGTGGTTGACCAATGCCTCCATTTTAGAGGGAGAATATACCTTAACTTAGAAGTAGCAAGGGCATTAGACATTCTGATATACAGGCCAACAGTACTGATTATGAAAACTCTAGGAATGACGTTGTACAAATTGGCATAGCTATGGGCCACCTTCGTATTGTAGATATGGTCAATTGGGATTCCCAACGTTGCGAGTCTTTGCACGGAATTTTATATGACGGTCAAGTGTGACACCTAGATTATTTAATTTTGCCGTTTCAGCAATTGGCACATTGTTCGGCACGTACGAAGCGTTCTCGTAAGCTATCTTTAGAACGGCACGCTTAAGTACAGATTCTGTTTTCATTACGCCACTGTGTCGATTGATCGTTGAAAATCTGCTAGGCTAGAGGCATTGCCTGTAATGGACCAAATTTTGAAGTAAATTACATATATTTTGCAGTAAACGCGGAATTGTCGTTACCGTGTTTTAAGGTGGATAATGAATACTGTGAAATAGAGCATTCCAAGACATAAACTCTGAGGAACTCCCGATGTGCACTGGCCACGGGTTGACAGACTACTCCTACCTTGAAAATAGGGGACCTTCGCCAGCCATCGAGCCAAAAGCTTATGCGGCGAGCAAAAAGCCTTTAAGAAGTAAGCCCGTAATCAACTCGATCGAATGCACGGGTACATCCAACTAGGCAACGTATAGGATACCACGATTACGTATGATAGCTCATTCATAAAAGATATCTAGATGTTGGGTTGCAGTGTAGGTCTTGCGTGAAAAGGAACGCTTGGTTTGCCCAAGCTTAGGTGGGAAAAAGCGTCGTTTAAAACATCAACTGACTCAGGAAATGTGCTAGAGGAGCGACGAAAAAAAGTTTTTGACATTTCAGATGTCCTACTTTTGCTCAATTAGACAGCGGCCCCGCGATCATGCGCTGGTGACCTTCCAGGAAAGCCTTAACCGATCCGCACTGGAGGTTTAAGAAGCGTTTTAAGGCTTCTTTTTGTCCGACCAGTGAAACTATCTAGATGCGAACTACTGGCCTGGTGAAGAGGAAAAGTAACGTGTTCAGGGGTCTATACACATTTGTT
This sequence comes from Dermanyssus gallinae, assembly GCA_003439945.1. Classification (NCBI taxonomy): domain Eukaryota; kingdom Metazoa; phylum Arthropoda; class Arachnida; order Mesostigmata; family Dermanyssidae; genus Dermanyssus; species Dermanyssus gallinae. The sequence goes on from QVRM01006042.1 coordinate 18,192, forward strand.
CCCATAAGAAAAACTGTCATATTTGTAAAATCTCGATAGCATGCATACAGACATTTTACTGCTTAATAACAGATTGCCATTATTGTACCAGTGGCCAGGATTAGTGGTCTAGCTAATAGCTGTAACACCTTCTATATAATAACTGTCATTTTATACGGCCTACTGAAAATCATTGCAGGTTCGTTCCCAGCGGCCTTATCTGTAAGGGCATGCCTGATATGTCCGAGCACGCGATAAAACATTTTTGCAATAATTTTAATAGATCAATTTTCTGGAAAGTTCCAGTGCATGGAATTCACTAATACCTAAGGCGGGTCTCTACGGTGACCTCTTTTACTAGTATACGAGCTTGTATATTATAAAAGTGCACAGCAACAAACAGTGATTCTCATCTGAGCTGCAATCTATTTTATCGTAAATAAAGTGCACTATTAATGATATGCCATAATAGACAGTAAGTAGGCGCACACGGGCGTTAGTCTTACGGCATACCTAAGTCATGTTCGTCGCACGTCGGGGCGCCAATTGCCGGCAATTCCATTCTGGCATACCCGTAACTAAGCTGGCCTTGTTCTCTGGTTTTCCGACTACTCACCCAGCCCCCTACCTGCTATACGGGAGCTTGCCAACTCCGTGACTGATGTATATTTCGTTGCTCACGAGTTTATGCAGCTGATGCCAAACCTCGCCTACTTTAATTTTTGGACGAAATCCTGCGAAGTGCCCCTTCAAGGTAGTCTGCTTTAAGCTTAGGCAAACTCCCAGGCTTAACTGCCAACGTCCTTGGGAGGAGTTGGAAGTCGTATGGCTTCGCAAACTGCTGTTCCTGCCTATCCTGGGTCTCTGAACGCAACTAAGAGCCGTGATCAATCCGATGAGCGGCAAATAGCTTCAGGCCATTTCCTAAAATTCCGTAGGCATCCACTTGCTTGCTAAGACAAAGCCTCTTGAAAGGCTAGAAACAGTTATAAAGGATAGGCCAACTGGGCTATACTATCCAAGCAATTGAATCACCACAATGTCCGCAAAGCTCAAACTGTCCACAAACTTGTTTCTATGGCAGAGACAGATAAACTCGTATCTGCTACCCATATCGCTTGCGGGATCAATAGTCTCTTAAGATATATTGAATCAGTGAGAAATGATCATCATATGCTTGCCCTGAAAGCGATGAAGAACGCGTTGGCGTTTCTCAACTAAAGCGGAGCCCAACATGTACGCAGGATAAGTTCGCTGGGTTAATTTTCTCTAAGGAACTAAAAGAAGTTTTTAAAACATGTGTTAGTACTACACGTCTTTAAAGGTAGTAGCATCCGGTGGTTTGACTTAGTATGGCTACATTTTGATATTTCAAGATACGTACCTTAAGTCACTAAACTATATTCAGTAAACTGTATTTAAGTATAAAAATATTGTACGCATTTATAAGTTGATGGGCCGACATTTTTGAAGATACAACGTAAATTAGGCTAACATCTTCTTTTTTTATTGATCTGATATAAGATGTTTCGGCAATTGACAATGCACATGCGTCGTCGGCAGCTAGCAGCGGCTAGTGTGAGAATCACAAACCCACTAAACACGGATTCTACGCCACCACTTCAGGCATGGAATCGCTACCGTTTCCTGCTCGTTGCTTGTAGTCCATCACCGGTCCCACCTTTGTGCGGCATAGTTTTGCTGCGTGATTAGTGCCATATTACGCACCCGTTGATAGTCGGCCACGAGTAGCACGTAAACCACTGATTCAGTGTGCGCATCGCAAAGTGGCGCTTCGCAGGTCGATACTCAATGATTTTTAAAAAGTATCTTTCTAGAAGGTTAAGTCTACGATCCATTATGAATGCCGCATCGTTAGTCAAGCTTGCTCCTGTTCTTTCTCTCTTTCTCTAAATATATATATATATATATATATATATATATAATGGCAGACACGGGCGATAGCCTTTTCTGCAAAATTACCTAAATAGTTATAATTGTTTTAATTTATGTAATAATGGAAATTTCAAGCTCAATGAAGAGTTATTGAACTTAAATATGTTTGCCGTCCGGAGAAGACGGTCCCATAAAAAATATATTTATATATATATATCTTAAGAAGCATGTATTTAAGGCTAAGCAGACGAAGCTTGTAAGCTTGCAGCCTCTGTGGTTGGTTTAGAGAGCTGCGTTTACTCTTAGAGCTGACTTGACTATAATGGCTCCCTCTTTACTTATATCGTTACACACCACACAATTTTTGCATGAAAAGCTCTAAGAAACGAACTTAGGGTATTTCGTTCCGACTATCGTGTCTGCTGCTGCCCCACTTTATTACAATTTAAATTCGAACGCAAGACACGTTGTCGTTTTAAGTAGCGTTTGTTATATGATATGGTACATGTGTGTATACGTATGTTATAGCCAATGAGTAAGCATCAATCATCACAAAGTAATCGTGAAAGTATAAGTTAAAAACAAAAAATATGGAATGAAAAAACAAATTACCGCTCAATTCCTGAACTGATTAGCCGTAAAGCGGGGAGGACGGAAACGACTTACTGGCTATATCTGCGTGCATATGCACGTTTGCACATTTGCTTAGATTGTTCTGTGGCCCAGTAGTAGTGGGCAGTAGTCTTCCTCGTGTATTCTGTACTGCTGCTGCGCCGGCGGAGTCGAAGATGTAATACTCAGCATCGTCTCCTGCGCTGAGTTTGGTAAAACTCAGCGCTACTGAAGTATGCCGCCTTCTACTACCGCGTTGAGCAGGAATCTTGTTTGTCAAGAAGCTTAAAGCGATTAGGTGTTGTGGGTTCTACCAGTGACATCAACATTGCTTAGGTCGAGTGTCTCCCTCTGCTTCGTAACCGTTTGACATAGGCAAAACATAGGCACGCACTTTCACGTAAGAAAACATAAGAGATATTGACAGCGCTGAAATCGCCGTTATCAGTGCCAGGATTACGACCAGTAGCCGCAGCAGACTTCATATTATGCTTCGTTTGAGACGTTCGACACGCAACACGCATAGAGTACAACGACGAGTAAGTGGGCTCTACGGGGGGAATGGGGAGAGGCGGAGAATATATGGATGGTGAGGGGCTCGGCAGAAAATGACCACGCAGGTGGATACACAACAAGGTCAAACTGCAACTCTGCACACTGACAATGTCCCATCATCGAGTTGACCGAGGCGACAGCAAACAAACGGGCGAACGGACAAACGAACAGAAGAAGCCAACCTATCGACGCCCCAACATTGTTTCGATGTTGTCACGTCGACCGGAGAGCAGAAGTCGGCTGTCGAACGTTGCCGTTCGATTGTCTACAGAACATGGATGGGCCAGTCTGCATCGCTATGAAGTTGAACCCAACACGCTATCCGATGCCTCTGTGCTGTGCTGTCCGCACCAGCTGAGCGATGTCCACTATGCACATGTGGATGCAACTCGATAATCAAACACGCATACACCGTTCACACGCTTTGCGGCTACATGCGCGATCATCTGCTGCAATCAATATGCGTGTTATTATTATTATTATTACTATTATTATTATTACTGTGGAAACCCTGAGCAGACGAACGCAACGTCCACCGGCAGACAGCGCGCGTTGACTCTACAAGCGCGTGTCTGATGTCTAGGAGGTAGATGCTCATGGGCAAGGCAGGTAGCCTGGTACGTGGTATGTGGTCTCTTTCTCTCTCGCCGCTCACTCACCAATCGACTCACTCACACACACCATCATCGTGATGATAATGATGATGATGATCAGCGTATAGCCATTGTGCACTGAGATCGATCTGCATCGTGGTTGGTGTTCGTCGTCGTCGTCCTGGCCGCCGTTATCTACGCGATGCCTCCTCATACTGAGGGTGGTTGTCGTAGCTGGCGGGCGCACCGCCACTGGGTCGGTCGCGCATCATGTTTCTTCGTCACAAGGGCCATCGTGCGTCCCTTACCGAGAACCGACGAGCACCGATGAGTATCGCCGCACATCGGCGAGCATAGACAACGAACACGGGAGACGCTTAGGTCGACGGCAATATTTATAGACGTGCAAGAGGTACGAGATATAGAAGTATAGACTACTACCACATATAAGAGCTATATATGCACCATCACCAGATATATATATATAGAGAGAGAGAGAGAGATTGAGGGAAAAGGCGAGAGACAGAAAGAGAGCCACCTGAAGAAATAGCGATACGTAAGAAGATTGACAGATGATAGGTAGAGGAATTGATGAACACACCATGAATGGGATGCGATGGAAGAGACAGAGACTTCTGCCCAACCCCGCAACACCAGCACACTGACAGGCGAAGACGGAGGGAGGCCTCGTCTTGGCTGGCTGTAGTCTGGGCTTACCTTGTCGACGCGAATAACCATGTATAGCCGACGATAGAGATGAAAACGGCGACGGCCCCGATAGCAATAACAACAACAACAATAACAACAACAACCTCAACAACAACAACGACTACATGATACGGCAATGCGGCGGAATGTTCGCCCCTCACCCCACCGCCCAACCCTCTGTTCTATCGTCATGTGGTTGTCGATACAGAGAAAGATGATGTCTTTGTTTGTCGAAATGTATGGTGGGGCACTTGTTGCTGCTGTTCCGGTAGCAGTAACCACCGCCGCAACCGCAGCAGCAGCAGCTATTTGGCGTCTGCAGCGGCGGGAGGGACCGCTGTGGGGGGGGGGGGGGGGGTTGGAGCAGCAGCACCCGAACCCCGCGGCAGCCTGAATCAGCTCTGAGGTGAGGAGGAGCATATGAGAACAGCGAGGCAGAAGTCGTGGTCGAGAATCGTCGAGACAAGATGATAGGATGCCTTGCTGATGTTTGGTAGTGGGCTGCGGTGTCGGTCGTGCTAACAACACGTCCGACGGTGACTCACTAGTCAAGTAACGAGCAGCAGTAGAAGCAACAGCAGCAGCAGCAGAAGCAGCGTAGGGACGGCTGCATCTGCAGCAATGTCACCATATCGGGTGTTTATGCGTCCATCGGTGGGCGTCGAAGCAAGCAGAAGCTGGTGTTGCCGTTACCCCCCGCGCCCATTGCCGAACACACATAAGAACACACTCCCCCCTGCACCTCACTCCCCGCCCGGGCGTCGTTTGCGCTCGATCTATACGAGCGTTCGGAGAGCCTTCGCTAGTTTGCTATCTGTCGCTCCAGCGCCCCCTCGCCAACTTTGGCAGTCTGCTGGTCCCCTCTACGGCCCTCTTTCACTACCTCCTGACTGAGTGGTTTGCTTGTGATGGTTATTGTTGTTATTGTTGCTGTTGTTGCTGCTGCTGCTGCTGTTTTACGTTGCCGTGAAATGTATCCGTCTGCTATGCTGCTGTCTGTCTGTCTGTCTCGCCCGTCCGCTCACTTTTTTAGCCGACTGTGCCGAAAGCGAGTCGTCAACATCGTAGCCTTCATACCGTAGGTGTACGTGTGCACCTGAGTACATACGTATGTATATTACGCATATACATAGATACGTATGCATATACATACATTCATACGTAAAGCTGCGTACGTATACACATAGCTACGTAGGTATACACATAGCTACGTAGGTACACACAAAGCTACGCATGTTTATACGTAGATACACATGTACATACGTAGATACACATGTATATACGTAGATACACATGTATATACGTAGATACACATGCATATACGTAGATACACATGTAAATACATACATACGTATGTACGTGTTTATACGACACGACCCGCTTAACGCCGGCCGCTCTTGCCATCTTCGGCGCTGACCGTACGATTGCTACTCGCAAAACCTCTGCTGCCCTTTACACTACTACTATTACTACTACTACAATTACTACTACTAAAGTAAAGTTTTCGGGCTGACTGACCCTCAACCAAGATTTAACGTCCACGGAAGTGTTTTTCACATAGCTCATTCATAGACGGAGCGCCATAAATAGCACAAATGTGCAACGGTAGGGCTCGAACCCACCGCACACCTGCTATGTGTCTCCTCCGGTTGCGAGGCGCAGACTTAAGCCACCACCACGCCACCGGGCTCGACACAATTACTACTACTACTTCTACTATTACCACTTACCATTGGTAGTAAGTAGAACGTGGTGCACTATTGGCTCTCCTCTACGGTGGCATCTTTGTTCTCTTCGACCGACCACCCGAAAGAGATACGGCATACGCGATTGACGCTGCCGAGTCGGCCCTGCCTGTAAGATGCCTGCTCAGCTGTCCTGGGAATAACGACGTCGACGATGACGACGACGACAACGACAACGACAACGATGTCAGCAGCGTCAGCAGCAGCAGCAGCAGCAGATTCACCACTGCTACTACAGCGTTAATAACCAACACCTCGCCAACCATCACCACCACCACCGCCGCCATCACGCCTGATTGGGCCACGCCAGCATTGAGACGAGTGAGCTTTTCGTCGTCGTCGCGCGCCTTTGCTTCTGCTACTGCTGCTGCTGCTACCACGTATCTCGTATCAGATGTCGCCGAAGACAGTCGATGCTGCAGTTGTGGTGCAGGCAGGATGGCTGGGTGGCTGGCTGGCTGGCTGGCGGGCGGCCGGGGGTTGGGGCAGAGGTTTCCGATGGATTTGGTCTTCTAGTAACCGGCTGTGCCACCTTGCTTCTTCGACCGATGAACCGCTGGTACTGGTCGACGCCACTTAATCCAGCTCGCGGTGTTTGTCTGTCTCGACTGTCGAGACTGTCAACGGCTCGCGGACGACCGCGAGCGAGCAGATCCACCTCATCGACTCACCGATCCACCCACCCAGCAGCCTCCAGCAGGAGGCTGATTTGCAAGTCTGCAGGACGAATATATTTATATATGTATATATATATATATAGATATTCTCGAATAATATATATCATCTATCTTTATCATATCTATGTATATATATATATAAGATATATATTGTATCTATATATATATATATATATTATATATATATATATATATATAATATATATATATATATATGCTAAAGGGCAATCCTTGCGGCAATATCATCGGCGGTAGCTCTATTGTTATCGCTCTCATCACTAGCTTGCGCTCCTCTGCAAGCATTACTTTGCTGGTACCAAGTCATCGTCAATTGTAATCATCAACCGATTTAAGAAGAGCCAAACGTTGCCTGCCAACACGCATATATGGCTCAAGTTGAGTCCACAAAGGCGGTGAAAGCGGTGGGTGAGACGGAAACGGGATGCCAATTTGCCACTAGTTCGAGCTTGATTATTATCCAGACAAAGCCGATGGTACTGCGGGCAGCAGTTGAGCGAGTTTGGGCCAAGGTTAGTCTTAATAAATATTTAAAAAATAACCAGGAAAACCTTCACTGAAAATGTATGTTAATGTTGCTAACTAAATCAAGTTGCAGCATTAGCAAAACGTGAACACGCTGTGTCTGACAATGCATCACCACGATTGTACAGTTTCCTGTGTACATGGTTTGGGATGCCGGCCTACTAAAGACAATTTGGTTCGAACGAAAAGGGTATCCCTCATTGTTATTCTAGGATTATATTTGTAAAGTCCGAACGTATTATTTCGACTTTAGAAATAAAAGCTTATTTGTTATGACTTGGCGTCAATCATGAAAACGACTCTGCATCTATTCGATTATATAAAATAATAATCCATCCAGTTCTATAGCTGATAAACCCGGTGTCTGCATATATATTGGCATACAATTACCAACGTTTCTAATCTATCAGAACCTCTTGAGCGTCTAAGTAAATGTCTTTTGTATTAAAAAACGAGACACCTTTTCTTTTGCAAAATTCAGAAAAAGATTATATTATTAAAAAAGCGTCATATTGTTAACGATAAACAATAGTAATATTATTTTGTCTACATAGTAAACACATTTTTACAGTATTCGTTCAACCATAACAGGTTCGGACACAACGACATATATGGAACGAAGTATACGCCCTGTACACTTGCATAGTCAAATGGTAAACAGGCCCCAACTGCGTTCATGCATGTCACGTCTGCATACAGTCCGATGATGAAACATTGTTCGTCAGATGTGGTAAATCTGCTGTGAAAGTGGCTATTTATATAGAGCACGCTAAGGTAATGTCAGAATATGACTAGGCATAGAAGTTGTTGCAATATGGCACCGTCCTTCAGGAAATCGCACAATACTGCAGTTTGATACAACGATTTTTTTAGTAGAGATAAATCGTAGATTTACGACTGCAACAAGACAACAAAATTAAGATTTCAAATGACGCTTCAAAACATAGCCGCAATATAATGAAATCAACCCATACCATGACCAAAATAAAGCTGTTTTTGACCACCAAGTGTCTACCACGAGTGTTTGCACATGGCTCAATTGTCACCAATAGGTGCCACCCCAGCATATTAGCAACACTGCCGGAAACCGTCCGGAAAACCGGAACTCTAAAGAATCGTTTCTCGTGGCAACTCACACGTTGACCTGTCGTTTTTACGAGCGTAAAATAATAAAGAATACTCTCTAATCATTTTAACAAAATTTGACTTATATGTGTTCCGAGCCTTTGATGCTCTGTGGTTTTAGTCTGTTTAAAAAAATAATAGAAACCATAAGTGAGGTGCCAGCCACGATGGAAAGTGGTATTGTCATTCTAATTAGAAAGGGAAGGCAGGTTTTCCACAGGGACTACGTGATCTAAACCACACCGTAGAATCCAGCTTGAGACGGAGTGCAAGGGCTGAGTCGGGAACATCGTAAACAATAAGCTGCAGGAGGACGGAACAGGCGAAGCCTTAACAGCGGAACAACAGCTGAGTGAAGTCTAATCGCCTACTGCTTAGCGCCAAAAAAAGATAATGAAGCATGAGGTTTGAATACAATCTGAGCAGTAATACCTACGCTAATTATTTAACGACTCAACAACGCCGAACACGTTGCGGTCAAGTTTACCAAGCTATCACCAAAACCACATGAAAGAAGTCCGGTGGTCTAGCGCCAATTAGATCTTCATCTACGACTTAGCACTAAAAACTGAGCAACGCAGAGAGGATGTTCGTCATAAAGCTCACTAGAGCACACATGGCGATGACCGCAGTCGCCGTAGTAGCCAGAATGACAATACCCTGGTCAAAACGGATAGAGAAACAACACTGACTAGGCTGGAGCGAACAGAGAAGCACCACCGTCGTAAATAAGGGCAATAGCTTTGATCAGCCTCACGGGATATTGAGAGTACGCAGAAACTCAGTCATTCTCCTCAGTCCTCGTAGCCTCTGCACCTAAATAGGCACGAACATCGGAAAGATACGAACTAGAAAAGTCGATGACATAGATTACATACTGTTCGCGCAGGACTCTTAAGGGCTAAAACGGCCCGATGCCGACTAGACGAGCGGCGTAGGATGGCGAAAGGCCTACTCTGATGGATGCTCTATTTGAAGGCAGACTAAGGCAATATTCTGACTTCTGGAGGTGGTTATGCGGGCGTAGCAAAACATGATACAGGAAAGGCGGCGGCGCATGGAGATCGGACAATGAACACGATAAATACAACAAAAAAAAACGCTTGCTCCACACATCACTACAGTTGCAAGCCTTAAGAAAGTATCACGGATTGGTGGGTTAAAACATTACTAGGTGTTTGTGGGTTTAAGGGTTTTGCACTACTCAGATCAACGACGGCGCGATTTGTATTTTTGGGTATTTGTCCAACTACTATAGGCTGCATCTGCGGGTATCTATATAACTACTAAAAGCTGCATTAAGGTTATTTATACAACTACTACAAGCTAAGAAGCTTTCAAAGCGCATTTAAACGGGATTTAAACAGCTAGGACAAGGACAGAATTTTAAATTCTAGTTTTGCTACATCGCTGATTTCAAACCCCGCTAATCTTGCATTGCAAGGTTACGGTAACTTGGAACCGTGTCAAATTTGGTCGCTTAGTTCGAGAGAAATTTTCGGAGTCGAACAAAAAATTACAGAATTAGCGACGGACTCTATACATACGAATATCGTAAAAGCGTACAGAAGAAATCCGTAGCTACTGGGAGCATGCAACACCTCGCCATTGATCACATATTCAGCTCATGAGTATGTCCAGACAAAGCCCAATACTGTTGTCTGGTTTACAAATTTAATTATAACTCAAAGGCTTGCTGCTAAATGCTCTCTGAACCTACCCAGTTAACGCAGTGTCCAGTATGTCACTAGATGTCTTAAGTTGATTACAGGTGTGCAGTTAAACGCCACGCCCGTGGATACATGCATTAGTTCGCTTGAACAAACAATTTTATTATATTATTTATTTATTAACACCCGGGCTGGGTAAGTGTGTTTATGTTATATCACAGTTTTCCACACAACAATCGATCTAGCGTTTTGCCAGTTCTGCTATGGAACCGAACCGCCGGACAAACCGCGGACGTGGTATTTATCACATTTACTCCAGCATTCTTTGCATCGACATTCGTCTTGTGGTTCATGGAAGCCCTTCACGTTGCATAGAACGTAATGAAATCCGTGGGCTGCAAAAGCCGTTGTTAAATGGCGATCTTTCACCTCGCTAGCCCTCCACCCAGTGCTTCTCATTGCTGCTGTCCCATAAATTCCTATGTCTAACTCGCTAATTTCGGTTCGCCAATTTCGCATATAAACGTCAAAGGCGCCCGTCTTCAGATTCCATCGTTTTTGTAGCTCTTCTGTCAGCAGTGGGCCACCTTCCAACACGTGGACCACCCTATTTCTGCATGTATTTGAAAGCGCAAAAAACCCTCTTTAGAAAGAAAAACCTTACCCCATCGATTAAACGCAATTCGTCTACTCCCACCCTATCCAATATTAGTGAAATGCCATATGTGGCAATGGGCGCTATCTGTATCCCAAAAAGGGCTACTGCTGCATCGACCGAATCCTTATGTGGACATTTAATTGCCGCGGCTGCGATTGTGGCCTTCCTAACCTTCTCCTGGATGTGTGATCGAAACCTACTGCCCCTTGTTGTTAAGGTGAGCCCTAGGTGTGTGAGTTTATTTACAAATTTTAATTCCTTTCCCCCGATTTGAAGTACGTCATCCCTGGCCAGACGGCCGCCCCTTCGGAATTTCATGGCTACTGTCTTTTCCCAATTAACCTTTAAGCCCATTTCATCCATGAATGTAACTAGCCGATCCATTGCTTGCTTGACTCTGAAAAGGCTACAACTAACGATTACTACATCATCTGCGTACATTAAAATCTTGGCCCACTCTCGAGTCCAGCCCGTCCTTATCCGTTCGGGGAGCCCACCCGGAAGAACGGAAAACAGTAGTGGACTCAGTCCATCGCCCTGCGCGACACCTGTGGTTTGAATTACCTCCCTCGCAATTCCAACCCCATTGTCAATCAGCACCGTGTTTTGTTTTAAGATGCTGATGAGCAACCTCAGCATTGCACCCGGCACTCCCATTTTAGCTAGCTCATTAACTATCTTATCCCTTGGCGCTATGGCTAACAAACAAATTTTAATGTATGAAAGACGGATGTCTAGAAGTAGGTGACCAGCTCTAGTAGCTTGCTCCCCAATCACGTAATTGGTCTGCAAATGTTCGAACTTCCCCTTTCGGCGGCCGGGATTGATGCGCCCACAAGCAACAGTGCCACACGTAAAGATCGTACTTTACAGGATCGTTTCTGTAGTCTATCTAACGTATCCGTTTGCCAGATTCGTACACCCAGAAACCCCAATTATGCGCTAAGAGTGTGGGCCTGAGCGCGAATCTGCCCTTTGCTGAATGATCCTCCCTTGGCATTCGTTGTTCAGCCTTTTCCCTACCTAGAATACAACAACACAGAGTTGCTTCGTTACGTTGCTGCTGTCGCTTAGCACGCATGGTCTGCTCATTAGTCAGCAAGCTAACAGAATATACTAGTAAACGCACTAGCGTAGTACGGACGTACGCACAGTATTATTTTAACTACAATATTTCAACTACAATAATAATAATAATAATAACAAACAACAACAGCGACGACGACGACGATGATCGGTGCTGTTACTACCATTACAATAACTATGTGCTGACTAGGCAAGTCTCTGGCTGACCAAGTAGTTGTTACCCAGCAGCTCGGTTAAGGCGCATTGCCTGCCTGGAAGCGCGATAGAGCAGTATAGTGACCGGGCGGGGCCGGACGTGCGGCCGTATGAAATAAAGAACGCAATAGCTTACTGCCTACTGGGATGTGATTTATATTTTGTATTTATTTCATGTATTTATGGGATTTTGTGCTTAGGTTATATATTTATATTTGTATTTATTTCATGTATTTATGGGATTTTGTGCTTAGGTTATATATTTATATTTGTATTTATTTCATTTCTTTTTTTGGGAAGTTCAATTTAGAGCATTACGTAGGACGCTACCGTAACCGTGGCCACGTTGCTCGGTGCACGGTGATGACACATTTATTTTTGATGGCGCGCGTGTATACGAACGAACTAAGCATGCAAGATCGTGCGTGTGATGATACATAATGCACGTACATGTATGCCGTGAAACACAGCGATATCACCACCACCCAAATTGTGCCAAGTGTCACACTTATCGATTGACGAGCAATTGACGCCCGTCAGTGCTACTTCGTGATCTTTATTTATTTGCTCTCACACACACACACACACACACACCTAGGGTAGCAGTCTTAGTAAGTGTTCACTCAGTGAGCGTGATAAGCGACGCCTCCTATTTTGCTTTGTCAATCTGCTGTTTATGTTGCTGCCAATCGGCAGCCGTGTAAAGCAATGCTCTCCCCACGATGCCAGAATGTCATTCTGGGAAGCTATACATTAGAAATTATCAAGTTTAAATTACCAATTGCCGGAAAATTTTAATTACAAGTACTATAGCAGCATCTTAACACAGACCTTGCCCTCACTCGATCGCTTGCACTGCGTCACTTTGATCTGCGTATTTTTGATTAGCAGAGAACGAGTCGGCAGACTTAGAAGTTAGTCGTTCGTATATGATGTGCCGCTATAAGTATTACAATTCCATCGAGGCGCTCTTCGATTTTACTCCTTCATTGCAGTTGAATTGCGGCGAAAACTACGGTGCTATTAAACGTGATGAAGAAGTGGTAATCTTACTAAGCATTTATTGATACTAGGTGTCATCCTCGCATGAGCGGACAGATTCAGCCAACAAAATATTTTTTTTACACGTGTTTACTTGAGAATTATAGTTTAAGCAAGTCAAAAGCTTTAGGTTAATTATCTAAAAGGGAAAATACAGCTTTTAGGCAACTCTGCGTTTGACATTAGAAATATGTTTTTCTTTTTGGGGTGGGCAAAAGTAACTTGCAAAGGTGCAGCGAAATTTCCGACTAATCCCGGTATTTTCTCTAATCGTCCTTTTTACTGCAATACGTTTGACTAGCCGGTGCAGGACGATTTCGCACTGTAGGAGTTCCTGACTACAATAGCACACTTCGTATAAGTTGTTTTTAATCTCAAAGTAAAGCTGGCCTTTATTATACTCTGTTCAATTTCTCTACCAGGTGTTCAAAGGTATTTAAATGCGTAGGACCTTTACCTAATCGTGATTGCCAATTCTTAGACAGCTTACAAACGTATATTGCATAAAGTAACGCAAAATAACGAAAAGTAATACAGGTATATAGCTGCGCGGAAAGAAAAGTATATACAGCCAAGTACAAATAGCGTCACAATTTCTTCATAGTCAAAACACAAAACTCTCTTCTCGGATTTCTGAAGTGATGACCTAATATGTAGTCGAGGCGGGTCACACATACAGACAAATGCACCGGGGAGAGTCTAACTGTGGTTGGTTGGAATAAAATACTAGTATTGTGGTGCTTATTTGCTCGAAGTCTCGAATAAATAATTATGCTTTTAATAAATAATTGTTATGGCAGTATTATCTCTAAACTTTTTGGGTCACTGACTTTAATCCGAGCAAATTTCTGACGTAATGAAAACATAAAAAAATACGCGAAAAAGAAAAACTGAAATCTTGCTTGTTGTATTTGATTATTGTAAACCGCTGTGATGTTTTGATAAACTTCTCCACGTATTCCTTCTCAAGGCATGCATAAATAAGGCAGCGAACTCGTCCTTACCCAGCAGAATAGAGTGAATGACTTGCTTTAATTTTTACACGTTTGATTATTCCTTTATTTGATTGGTTGCACAATGACACGCATTTATTCGGAGAAAGCAAAACGTATACATTCGATTGTCGTGCTAGTGATAAAATATGTCTGTTAATAAACCAATATGGTTGGTCATTCACATGCATTCATCACAAATCTTTATGTTTTTTTTATTTCTATTGTTTATTCTTAGTTATTTAAAAAGTTTGTTTTTCTGTTAATAAGCAGTCTATTGTGGCGATAATTTGGTCATAAGTCATATTCGTTTGTTCGGCACTTCGAGTGCGCCAGCCGCTCCTTGTCCAGCCGCTATATGAGGTCTGATACCAAAACTGCTGGCTGCTTCGATGCATCCTGATTAGATATATAACATATATTGCTCTCCTTATCTCTCTCTCTCTAAACGAAACCCTCGAGCTCGATGACCTGTACAACGTGTTTGCGCGTCGTGGTGGAACTGACTGTCGGACAAATGACGTCTGCAGATCAGCTCAACTTTGAGAGCGAAATTTGAATTTTTAAAGCCGACGTCAACGTATGCCTACGCCCTTTTTAGTAGCATCAACAGCCTCCCGCACTCTCCAACCCGCCCTCCCCGGTCACGTGACAAACAGAAGCGGCGTGTTCGAACGGCTGTTCGAAAGGGCTGATTAATTATTACGGTTCCCCGCTCTACCAGCTAGCCCTGCTAGCCGGCAATGTTCGCCGGATGGCAATGAGCCGTCAACATAGTCGACGACCACCACCTTCAGAGTAGCGAGAGAAAAAAATCAGAGCCAACGAGAGGGAAAAACAAAGAGAGAGAAAGTAAAGGAAGGAGGAAGAAAACGAATTGGGGGGATAATGAAGGGAGAATACGAGGATCAGATGAAAAGGAAAGAGAGAGAGATACAGGGGGAGATGGGGGGGGGGGGGGAGATGGGAGAAAGCTGCGCAGCTTGTTTGCAGCGGTAGTGAAGACGAGGGCAGTTGACAAGGCAAACTCGCTGTTAGCTTGTGCTCGTCGTTGTCTCTGTCCGTGCGTCCGTCCGCGGCGGCGACTGCACTCGGTTCACTCGGTGACTACTTTGGGGCCTGCCTAGACAATGATGATGAGCAGAAGATGACGACGACGCTGAGGGCAAAGTCGAGGTTGAGGACTGCGATAGCGAGGTCGACGTCGCCAACGAGCACGACAGTAGGCAACGGAGGCGCGAGGCCCACGATACAACGACATCACGCAAATTATAGCCTGCCTCCTCTCAACCTTCGACTTCTTCTCACCATCATTCGCCTAGCTCTTCTAGCCCAGCCCTTCCAGCCGCCGCCGCTACCCCCTCCCACCCTGCCCCCCCTGCCCCCGTCCTCCTACTGTCCTCAGTTCTAAGCCGTCTGCTGCTGCTGCTGGTGCCCCTTCCCCTACCATCCACTTTTGTTAGGGTTATTGGCTTCGTCAACCTCCGCCAGCCCTCCGGCTCTGGCCAGTGGCCCTCTTTGGCCCCGGCGTACGCGTGTCTCGATGGATCGGACCAACGAGCCAACGAGACAGCGACAGGCAACGACGACGACGATGAGAAAGAAGATGACGACTATGACGGCAGCAACAATGATAACACAAAACAACACCAACAACACGAAACAACAACTTCCACCAACTAAGCAGGCGACGGACGACGACGACAATACAGAACACAGTGCGACAACAACAATGACAATACCGGAGGCCACAACAATAACGGTGGCCCCAGCAATAACGGTGGCAACAACAACAACAACAACGACGACGACGTCCAAATGGATGGCGAGCGCAGCGCCATGCTAATAAACAACGTAGTTCTTGATAGTGAGGAGTTGCGCCACGAGGAATAAGGCTGCTGTTGGCGTTACTGGAGCCGCTACTAGCGTAGGAACTCGGTGCAACCCATCACGACTATATCGGAGATTGTCGTATGTATGTACGTATATATATACATATATATACATATGTGACATGACGACAACAGAGGCGACATGGCGTGGAACACGACGAAGCTCTACACCGCTAAGGGCAAGGAGATCTAGTTGGTAGAGGAGCGAAATATGACTCTTTGTTACTCGCTATTTCCATGCTGCCGCGGCCGCTACCGCTGCTACTGTTGTTATTGTTGTTGTTGCTGCTGTTGCTTCTGCTGTTTTTGTTGCTGTTGTTATTGTTGTTGTCGTGAGGTTGCTGGTGAGATTGCTAGATAGCATGCTGTCGGCTCACATTGCCCACACGGCCCCGCCCCCTCGTAATGGTGGCCTTTTGCCTAGCATTCTTCTGCGAGGCAGCTGATCAAGACACTGTTGTCATTTCTGTTGTTTATTTTGTTGTTGCTGTTTATGTTCTTTTTCTTGCTGCTGTTGTTGTTGTACTAGCAAGGTTAGCCACTGAGTTCACGTAGCAACTATGGTAGCAGTATACGTGTTAGTATTATTAGCAACAGTAGAAGTGCAACAGGACTTCTGCAAGGGCGGAAAGTCGACCGACCATCGTGATGACAGCGGCCACAGATGCTGCAGCAGCAGCAGCCCGCAGTAGTAATGCGAGAAACAGCAAGCAGCTTAGGCGGTCATGTCAAACCGTCTAACTGTCAAGCCGGGACGCCGGATTTCTCGTTAACGTTGGATAATGTTCACTTGGACAAATACATCATGCTGTTTGGTCTCTGCAAGTCGTCGCCATCGCGCCACAATGCAAGCCTGTACGCAAGAGTAACAGTCAATGATGAACACCCTTAATTACTTCACTCACTGAATATCGTAACCATAACGGTCAAGAAAGGTTTTGCAACAATGCTTCGGCATTTCGAAACCATTCACTCATTATACCTGTTTCAATTGAGGGTACCGGCAGCAGCATGATGTTAGTGTTCATGTAATAGATGTTCATCCCGTTTTGGGGTGTTTTGACGTTTTATTATGTTACTATTATATTGTATTTTATTTATTCATTCATATTGTTATCGTTATTCATGTCAGTGTCGTTATTGTTGTTGTTGTGGTCTCTGTTTTTGCTGTTCTTGGAATCATTCTCATAACATAGTTGAAATGTTTAACATTAGAGTCTTCTTCGTATTCGAACAACTTGTGCTGATGAACGCCATGACACTACGGGGAATCTTAAAGTCTATATAATGCTCAAGGAAATGTGATGACACTGCTTGCTTTTACGACTCTTTGGTGTGACGGAAGACGTTTTCTTGCAGGCAGAGCTGTGCCCAATGCTTACTGGTTGAGAGCCACCTGGAGCTTAAGCCGCAAAATTAGGCAGAATGCAATGGCAAGACGTTTTTACGTACTACATCTGTTTTAATGTAAATTGGAACACACATCTCAAATTATAATCACACGTATAATCTAAGAAAGTTGTGAAATAAGCTCTTATTTACTTGTATTAACTGTTAATTTCAAATCTGCAAATCTCAGGCAAAACACATTAAAAGGAGTACAAGTCGTTGCCTGCTATCGTCTCCGCTTGGTATCTTGCCTGGTGTCGCTTTTTTTTAGCCTACTCCTGCACTCTAGTAAACGTAGTTTGTTTTTAAAAATTGGCGATTTTATTTCGCCTGCACTACTGAGAAAAGTGTGTAACACATGCACACACTAAAACTTACGGTATGGCGGTCTGTCCGTCGTATCGGCAGGATACGTTTTTTTAATTTGGTCGTTGTATGACAGCGCAAGAAAACTCGGTTCCATATAGCATACAAACACATAGCAACAACCAAGCAGACACCAAACACACGCGTCTCTGGAATTTCAGAGAAAATTAGTAAGCGGCCAGCAAAGCCAGCAAAGGTTTGCGTGTCCTATAGACTTTGGTGACACAGGTAGATGCTCTGTTAAACGACAACACGTACGCTTTTCAGCAATATGGCGCATTCATACGTTTAATTTTAGTTTTACAAGTTAGTGCAGGAGTAGCTGGCAGAATATGGCGAGCAATATGTGTGTCGTTTAATAAGGACCGCTCGTGGCCGCTTAATAGACGATAGATTAAATTCCGTTATATTACTATGTATGGGACGTGGCTGAGCGAGAGTATACTAAATATGATCAAAACAACATCGACTACTCGCTCACTGCCTCTATTAAGCAGGTATTCGGGAATATCGATAATCAAACTTTGAAACGGGCTTGCATGCGCTTTAAATCCCAGATCAAAACGGCAAGCCGGGTGAGCTGAAATTACATTGAATATATACGTTTGCTAGAAATGTCCCTGTCGGCACGTGCCGACAGAAAAATCATTTCAATAGTTATTTTAGTTAATAATAAAGGTGAATTTGTGTGATGTTACAAAATATAATTTAGGTAAAGTTCATGTGCGAGCGACATCATTGTATCCCAACCAAAATGGATGACTTTGTATGTATATCTTTATGAGATCGTCTTCTCCGGACGGCATATTTATTTAGATGCAATAACTCCTCATTGAGTTAAATATGCCCATAGTCAAACATTTTCAACAACTCTATCATATATATATATATATATGGTAGTTCAACACGTTCTTTAAATGAGCCTTTCAGAATTCGAATTTTGGCGCGCTTTCACCGCTATTGGAAACGGCAACTTTTCGACTGCTAGCAGTCAAAATATTATGGTGATTGGTCGTTGCGATTTCGTTTGATCGCTTTTCCCGTGCAATGTATCGGCGTGATTTTGAAAAATGGATAAAAAAGTTTCGAGTGGTTATCAAGCATTTTTATTCAAGGTTGGAATGCGACCCAAGTGAAAACTGAGCTAGACGAGGTGTACGGTGACTCTGCGCCATGTTTTGCCACTGTTTCCAACTGTATTAATGACTTAAAAAGAGGTCGCAGGAGCACCGAGGATGAACTACTTTCAGGACGCCCAAAAACGGCAACTGATGAGGAAAACGTGGAAAAAAGTGCGGAAAATCGTTGCCGCAGATAAGTGAGTGAACATTAGGGAGATAGCGGAGGCCTTGGGAATCAGTTTGGGTAGTGTGCATTTCATCCTGCACGAGATCTTGAAGATGAAAAAGCTCAGGGCAAAATGGGTGCCGCATTTGCTCAACCAAAGCCAAAAAGACGCGCGTGTTTCCGCTTCACAGCGCAATTTGGCCAAAATGTCGAAAAGTCCGTCGGATTTTGGCGCAATTTCGTGACCGTCGATGAAAGCTGGGTCCATCACTACACTCCCGAAACCCAAGAAGCATCTCGCCAATGGTGTGCACCTGGTAAAGGACCTCCGAAGAGGGTGCGGACAACGGCATCGGCCGGAAAGATGATGGCTACGGTTTTTTGGGACCAACGTAGAATAATTCTGGCCGACTACCTTGAGAGCGGTAAAACAATCACGGGAGAATATTATGCAAGACTGTTGGACTGCCTGAAGCAAGAACTCATCGTGAAACGACCCGCTTTGCAGAAGGAGGTTGTCCTGTTTCACCAGGACAATGCTCCTGCACACAAGTCGCGGCAAGCATCGGCAAAACTGGCCCAACTGAGGTTCGAACCTATTGAACAACCTTCTTATTCTCCAGACCTGGCCCCCTCTGATTATTTCCTCTTCGGAACTTTGAAGAATAGTCCTCGGTGGAAAGCGTTTTTCCAGCAATGAAGAGGTTAAGGCTGCTGTCAATGCCTATTTTCAGTCTAAAGACGCAGAATTCTACTCAAGATGTATAAATGCTCTGAATCCCGGAGGGAAAAGTGTATTGAGCTTCTCGGGGAGTATATTGAATAAGAAAAATTAAAAACAAGATTTGGAAAATTCTTGGTTTTCATTTTAAGAACTTGTTGAACTACCTGTATATATACCTTTATCCATCGTGTTCATGTATACAATTATGAATAACTACCGGGAAATATAGCCGAACATTCCTAAAATAAGGTTGTAGTAAAAAAATACGAATACCGCTTCAACGTGGGATGTTTGTGCATATGTTAAAAGTATTTATTGTTTTCTATACTATTATAAGACTGGTTTTATTTAATTCAGAAGCCTTCTGGAAGAAAGATTGACACTAGCGAACCGGTGCGATTTCTTTCATGTAATCATCATTATATATGCATGCACATATTCACGCATATATTTTAAAGGGACGTTGGTTTATTTTAATGGCTAGATTAGTCACCATCCCTTGGTTATAATGGAAGCTTCTTAATAAATAGTTGTGTGCTACTAAAGTATGCCATGACAACTTTAACTTCCTCGGTTATAATATCTCACTCAGGAGGGGCGTCCACATTTGATCCCCGATTTCAGATCCCCGATTACAGTAGATCTTTGCCCTCGCTTGATGCGTCTTTTCCAACACCTAAACCCGGAAATTTAGCGGAGAGTGCGCTTGAAGTCAAACATTGAGAGCTTAGTACGGCATCTTGTAGAAATCATCAGCAGTCCAACATGTGCACTCAAAGAACCAACACAGACAGTTAGCCGTGCATGCACCCCACAGTGTTACCACTGGCAGTTATATCTTAAGACCAATTGTCGCAACGTTTATAAAGCACATCACCAGAAGTATAATTAGCAAAAGGAGAACAGGCTCATCCGGGTGGCAGAGCGTTAGCTGCATAAATGGATTGTTCACTGGACATCAACGCCATGCCTGTTCAGCTCGTCGGCCCTAATCGACCACTCCGTTAGTAAGTTCGCCGCGAGCGACGCCTAGCTTCGGCTTTTATTCCTTTAAATCCTCACACCTGCGTGGCACGAGATCACCTCGTAGTAAAAAACGCGGTTTAAACACCAACTTCTCGATGCAGGACGTTCTTCTGGCCGTCCAGAGGGCTGCAGCCGAGTAAGGCAGCTGGGTCAGACATAATAAGAGACGATCGCGCTGGAAACCGCGCTTACTCTGGCCCCATGGCGCTGTTTAACAAATGTTGCTGCTATCGTTAGTAAGGTAGCTAAAGCAGGGGTTTTACAAGACCAACAGCATCGTTTACGGAGTTGCCGCTCCACGAATGCGTTCGGCATGTTCGGCGCTGATGAAAAAACCCTCTCGCAATTACAGTACGCTGTGCTCGTAAATTAAAACGCAGTCTTCGACTCAGCACTTAGAGATATTGTCATGTAAATGCTAGTTGAGGTGGGAATGCCCCCGAAGCTTTTTAAGCTTTTTCTTTATCGCGCCCGTGGTGAGATTCTAAACATCGTCTTGTCTAGTGAGAAAATATTGACAATTGAACAATCTGTAAACAGGCAGTCATTTTAGGCGTAGCTGCAGCAATAATTTGTAACCATAAAAGAAAAAAAACGCATAATTTTTAAGAAGAAAGTGTTTTGAATTCTGGACCAGCTTTCGTCGCCTACGAGCTTGGATTTCATCCTGAGACATATCCTCATTGCACCGAGGGCCGGGCATGTTGAGATATTTAGGGTTTACGCAACAGTACGTGTAGCAGCATAGCCGCTGACAATCAGCCGTACGGTTTATTATCTATTCGCAATTAGCATCGCTCAAAGGAAATTTAATCAGCAACACGGGAATCGAACCGGCGACACCCCGGTAGATGACAATCATGACTAGCGTACTAGTCCCCTAGACCACGCCGCCACACGCAGCAAGAATCTAACGAACTGCGACAGCAATGGTAAGCCCAAGCGTGCAAATACCAGACTCAGTAATGAATAGCTAATGACGGGCGCACGCCGCTCGTTTCTGTCCCCCATGGAGTCAAAATTGACGGGCCAAATTACCGCCAGCAAACATTAAAGGGTCATCTGATGTCGTGGACCAGACAGCACTTCAATGACCGCGAGTTTACGTTTCAGCAGGATTTTACGCCTTCTCATAACGCCACGCGCCGGGGTTCATCACATTTAAAGAATGGCCACCGCACTCGTCGGGTTTGAACCCGCTTGACTATTCCCTGAGGAGAATTCTTGACGCCAATGCTTGCACTGCCAGGCAGTACAGTTCCGTCAGTGCGCTGCAGCAGGCTTTTCTAAGGAGTAGAAGGGAATAAGATAGGTTACCACAAGAGGAGACCGTGTTTCGGGATAAGAGCGGTCATATTGAAAATTGTATACGCCACAAACTGAATAAACTGGAGAGTCGGTTGGTACCAATAACGATAACATTTGTCAAGTTATTTCAATTGTCATTCTCATAGGCGACTATTTTCCTGGTTAACACTGTATGCACAAAATGAGTAAAGTAAGGACAGAGTCTATTGAGTACATGCCAATACACTCGAAAACATTCAGCATCTGTGCCGAGTACAATGCCCAATAGAGCTAGGCAGCAGCCGCTATAACTGTTTGCAGTGGGTGGGGGGTGACGGCGACTACGACGGCGGTAGTGTTGCCATGATCACTGATTGGCCTGCCTCTGTGGCCACCACAAGTAGCGTCTAACGCTACTGCATGATTGTGCTCTCTGGGGCGCGCGCCCACATCATATTCGGATAAAATGCTGTACTAGTTAAGCGGCAACCGCAGGTGGCCAGAAGGCAGCCAACACCCAATGGGCGCCGATCGACGATCAGCGATCAACGATTTTATTCGCTGGCCCTCTGCTTTTAAATGAAGTTCTGTAGTAGTCGTCCGACGGCTACGCAGACAAGCGGAGCTGTGAGCGGGCAGCGGGTGTGAGCGCTGATGCTCTTGACATCTCTGTGCGACGAGAACGAGATGGGGGGGGGGTAGTGAAGCTATCCGTGTTGTCTCCAATTTGAAGTGGTCTACGACGGCTGCAGATCATTTGTGGTGTGCCGGCTGCGGATATCTGCCTGCATACATACGTGCATACATGGCGGACTGAGCTGGCGGTTTGGGGGTGGTTGGCTCGGAGCATTGAGTCTTTGAAGCTTTTGGGGGTGTTCCGAGTGTGGTTGAACAGAAGGGGCGAAGAGGGAGCAACGATCGGGAGAGTTCGATGCTGGAAGACCGACAGACAGAACACGATTGGCAGTGGGTGGGCGCGCAATTTGCCCCGGGGAGGGGTGGGTAATAAGGGCGACGGGGGTGCGGGCATTTATTTTGGGGAAAGGGGTGATCGAAACCGCCCGTTGGCATAAAAAAAATGGCCCTTGCAGTACGCCGGCCAAGGCCCTAAACTAGCGGTTGGGCAGAGACTTAACCACTACCCTATGTGGCAGTCCAAACAGCGTCGATACACGGTCAGCTCACGAGTGACTGGCCATCGGTCGGGACAGTGAATGTCAGCGCTAGGTCCGACCCCCATGAGTTGGTTCTGGCGTGGCCTGGACCTGCTGGGTGGTCGACGGTGCAGCACCGGATTCAGAGGCTAGCCGGCGGACTCGTAAACAGACGCAATAGCGTTTAGTGAGAGCAACGGGGACGCACTGGCAGTTCTTCCACGCAGCTCCATCAAGCCAGACTTCTTCCCCGTACCGTATGCATGTCAGCGACGAGTCTGTGGGAATGCATCTGTCTACCTGTGCGGCTGGTGGCAGTAATCTGAGACCAAGTGAGCTCGCTCACCAGCTGACACACTGCCTAACTGAGTGGTCGACTATCTCTATTCTCTCTAGCCTGTTTCTCTCTAACTCAGCTTGCCGACTCAAGTGCGGACAACCGGCGGCAACCGGGTTTGACCTTCGATTTTGATACCAACTGAATATTGAACAACCAACCCCCCGTCGCTCTTCCCTCTCCCCTAGCGTGCGCATTTTCAGCCCCGGTAGCCTATATTACTACAACAACAAGCACAACAACAACCACAACAACAACAACAACAACAGCAACAACCAGAACAACAGCAACAACCAGAACAACAACCACAACCACAACAACAACCACAACCACAACAACAACAACAACAACGACAACAGATGCCCTTCACTTCATTGAGATCTCACCGGTCGAGCACTCACCGCACTCATTCAGATGATCGGGTCCAACCCGCCAATCTGCCAATACGTTATCGTGGCTCGAATTAAGCAAAGCGACATATACAACTTTAAGCGCACGCTCGTACACGTGCGTATATATATAGTGCACACAAATACGTCGATGCATGCATCTGTGTTCTATGTATGTGCGATACGTGTGCGAAAGTCGTACTTGTATGTATTCATGTACGTGCGCGGATTCGCGGATGTGTGCACATGTGCAGCCAGCATTGAGCAAAGCAGGTAGGCAGCCATAGCCTAGAGTATTTGGGTATTTGGTTTCGACTAGGGCGAATAACATATAGCCGTCTGTATAGCTACATCCCTCCCCACCCTTCCAAAACGACGCAACGTATTAGCTGATGACGCACGCGCGCACACAACAACAACAACAATAACAACAGCAACAACAATAACAACAACAATAACAACAACAACAACAACAACAATGGGAGGACGGGCGCGGGCAACTCAAAAAGTCAGCCGTCACCAGGCAGCTGATCCCGCCGCCGAACCGAAGGCCATCTGTAGTGGCCTACTCTCGAGTCGTCGACGACTGATGCCCCGGGTGTGTGTGTGTAATCGAATGCGGTTATACGAGCACCAAACTGAACACCACCCATACGGGGAGAATGGCATGGGACGCATACAATACCAGCAGACCGACGCCTGTACTTGTCGAGGGGAACTTTGAACCATACACGCTGGAATGAGAGTAGCAGTCGCTGGTGTATTTCGTTTTCACTATCTTCACCGTTTCATCCTAGCCTCCTTCTCTCCAGTTGCTTCCTATATATATATATATATATATATATATATATATATATATGCGTGTGCAGCGGACGAGGAGTACATGTGTCGTGCAGAAGGTCAATCGGTTAGAGGGTTAACAACTGCCAAAGCCTTTTAACCTGGTTGTCAGTAGCGACTAATCCAATGATCACAACATTGTCTCTGTACAATATTTTTTTATTTTCTTTATAATCTTTATTTTGCTTAATGTATGATATACATTCCGCGAAAAAAATACAGCCACCTATTTTTGCCACATTACACACTTTTATTGTAACGAATTGTGTAAAGACTACAGTGATCAATGCTCATAGAGTAACAGCAGAGACTTCCATCGACATTTGGGGTCTCGGATGATACAGTCACTAGCAAGATGCAGGTCTTAACGAGTGGATTGAGCGGAACAACGGCGTTTCAAACGGCGACTCAATTCACGGCTCGACAGAAACAAAGGCAGGCACATCGAGTGCACCCAGAAACTATACTTAATACTAAGTGAACTTCCCCTAAGTCGGATAACCTGAAAATGCGGTTTAGTATAGTGTTGAACAAGTTTCGGATGACGTCCTGCGGGAGCTCGCTCTAAGCCTTCACAATTGCTTCTTTTGGTTCTACCTGGTTCAAAAATAGTTTTTCGTTACTGTAAAACCTTTAGGTGATATTCAGATCAGGTGCGACTACAGGCCAGTGTAGGACCTCAATGTGACGTTGTTTGAACCAGCTTCCGATCAGCCTGGCGGTGTGCATCGAGGCGTTATCATGTTGAAAAACAAAGTCAGTTCTCATTAGCTCAATTTGCGCCGATTACTCTTCTAGTAGATCCCTATAGTGCGTCGAATCAACACGACCGTCTAAAAACACAATCGACGCCTTTAATGACATAATTCATTATTCCTTGTGCACATCGTGGAAACAATAGTTAAATCCATCCGGTTAATCAAAGTTGAACTTTTTTCATCTGAAAAGAGCACTCTGTGCCACTCAGTGATCTATGTCATCGTTTCATGGGCGAAGTCGAGCCGAGCTTTCTGATGCTCAGCGGTCAATCGTGGTTTGCTCTTGTGTTTTCTTGTGAGCCAACGTGTCTTCCTGAGGAGGTTTTGCATGTTTCCCACGTCCGTTTGCACACCAGCCACCGCCGCAATTGCTCTTGCTAAGAGCGCAGAGTTCGACGCTTTCTTCAGAATTGCACGCTTGCTTCGTTTCGAAATGGCATTTGAACGCCCAAAACTCCTTTTTTACGGTGTAATTTCACCTAAATTCACAAAGTTGTTCACTACTTGGGGACAACGCCCCAATCGACGGGAAATTTTGCGATTAGAGAGGCCGATGCCCTTATAAGCCTTGATTTTGGCCCTTCCGCCACTCGTGAGGCGCCGGCCTAAGCCCATCTCTTCGCACAAAAACTTGTGGTAGGAGGTCTTCCTTTGCTACCGTCGGGCCGTAAAATATGCCCAAACGTCGGTCGTCCGCTTAATTTACTTGCTAAGACATGCATCTTGTTAGTGACTGTATTATTTTTCGCGGTGTAGTTGTGTCAAATATAGAGATCTCGTATTTCAAAGTATTTACTGTTATCTATGAGCATGTATCACTGTATTTGTACGATTGGTTACAATAAATGCGTGTAATGTGGCAAAAGTTAAACAAGAGTTTAAAACAAAAAAGTGGCTGTATGCTTTTTTCGTAGACTGTATATAAACTGCGTTTGCTCTCACTCACTCTCTCTATATATATTTTTTAGATTTTCCGTAAGGCTAATGCCCGTGTACGGTTTTTTCATGTCATGGCTAATTTCTAATTCACTCCGGCATTTACCTTGTCTAAATTGGACACCATGCAAACTAATTTAAGAGTGGCCGGTCTAGGTCTCCTCAGCTCAGTCCTCCCGAATGCAGGGCAAAGGCTTTGCCACTAAGCCATCTTGCTCGGTATATACATATATATATATATATATATATATATATATAGAGAGAGAGAGAGAGAGAGAAAGGGAGAAATGGCCCGATTTTTTTAAAGGAGGAAGGTAAAAAGGGAGAGGGGGGCTTATGCAGTACTCTTGGATAACAAGACTTTTATGAGCCCGCCGTCGTGAGGAACATGCTTGCAAGTAGTCTGTCCTGGTCCGGTAGATCTCACGAACACACAGTCAAGCTTCATTCTTATCTTTAGCTATGTCACACGCAACATCAATTTAACTCACTTATATATGAAGGGCGGTACACAGCTTTGTTGTTATAAGTAGGAGCAACTCTTCACAGTTACTTGCTTACTTTAGAAAAACTTGCAGGCGCTATCTTAGTTAACTGTTTATATTCCTCATGCACTTCAGTGGTACCTCTGAGCCTACCAGTCTGGGGATATGATAAACTACAGTCGACTCCGCCAGGTCCGCGAGAATCCTTAATCTTCTTTGCTTTTATTTTAATAGGTACGGAAACGAGGTCGAGACGCCTGCTTCTATTGATTTGCATATTTCTGTCCATTTAGGTCATCTGTGCTGCATCGGCGCGTGATAAAAACAGGGCCGTGTTGCCTACGCAGTGTCCTGATTCCACTATTATGTCGGATGAGTCAGAGCTGCATTAAAAAGATGCTGAGGCCCGCCTGGTCTCATGCTCGTATGGGAATAGCTTAAATGCTTATCCAGGCTTTTCTCGCTCCCCCTCTCTTGACATACATTAATAATCTTTGGTTTATGTGTCGTTCGATTCGGCTTTCTCTCGTTCTAGTCAGTCACCCGCAGGTGTAGGACAAGTTAAAGTTGCATCGACAGCCCTGACCCGAACAGTTGACGCGTTGAATGCTTATTCAAACTTTTCTCACCCCCTTATACTTACAAGCCGTCAACCAGTGCAAACGTAGCCCCATTGGCTATCGCCATATCAATAGTAGGCTCTTACTTTATCTGAAGGAATGTGGGGATCTTCTTTTTATTCATTTCCAAAAGCAAACATTTTCCGAACTACCCTTCCGTTTGCGTTTCTCTTCGCGATGTGCGATAGCTGGCTTGTGTGGTGGATACGGTGCGAGACGGCGCCACAAGTATCTCAAAGCAAGTGTCAGGCTGATGAATTCCGTGCAGTGATTAGCCTTCGAGCGTCACTACTTGGTCACTGATTGTATTTTGATGACCTTAAAACTTTCTACTTTTCCGAAGGCATCCGGAAATTGAAACACTACTCGGATATGTATGCAGGACTCTAATAATCATGCATCCTGAAAAGAAAAAATTGGTTTCGGAGAATAAGTAATTTTATTGATCGACCTTACTTAAGTAATGAGCTTCGTATGCTTAGTCTTTGCATTTCTTCAATGAGCATATCATATGCCGTACTGCTCTCGTGTTGGTTTATTTAGAGACTCTTTAGCAATTTGTAGGGTTCGTTTTTCTGCTATCGTCGTTTCTTCGTCGATTTTTTTAATCAAACTGGCGCCTTTCTCAGCATCTGTAGTAGCCGTCTTCTAATGCTCTGTTCTATGTTTTCCTTGGCTTTTGTTAGTTGATTCCTGGGACAAATAAAAAAATATACATATTTATACATACACGTAAGTGAATCGTATACATACTACCTACTTCTGTAAGCTTCGTTCAATGCTCTCTTAGTGCAAAAATTTCATCTCTTCTAGATTTCTCGTTTTAGGTTTTAAAATTGTGATCAATGTAGGTTTCATAGTTCCAATTTTTTTGGGTATTAAATAATAGTTTGGTGAGCTGCTAGAGGTCATACAAGTAATCAATTTTTTTAAAGCAAGTCAAAACGCTAGGGTATGTGCATGTATTCACGTTGATGTGTATGTCACGAAACCTGTGCTATTTCGGAACCACAACTCGTAGCATTAAGGACTTGGTACCAAAATTATCATTATTAGTTTTGCATTCGTTCGGACAGAGTATCGAATGTAAGCATAATGAAAAAAAACAGTATAATTGGGCGTCGACGCCAAAATATAAGAATTGCAGAGTTTCATCTCCCGAGAATCTAATCTTCAATACGACATTTTTCTATTTGGGCTAAGGTAGAATGCAAGTTACCTTCTAAAATAAACGGTTTTTTTTCTCATACTTACATGTACGAGGTGTGTTCAAAAAGTATCGCGACTTTTGTGTTTTTTCAAAAATTATTCATTTATTCATGAATATCTATTTTGTCCCCTTCAAAGTAATCCCCATGAGATATTATACACTTGTGCCAACGGTTTTTCCAATCTTCGAAGCACTTCAAAAAACCATTTTTTTTTTAATCTTGTTCAGCTCCTCCTTCGATGCCGTCTTTATCTCGTCAAGCGTAGCGTAACGTCGTCCTTTCATGGGCCTCTTCAGTTTAGGGAACAAGAAAAAGTCACAGGGGCCAGATCTGGGGAATACGGTGGCTGCGGCATCATTAGTGTGTTGTTTTTGGCCAAAAACTCGCGCACAAGCAACGATGTGTGAGCAGGGGCGTTATCGTGGTGCAAAAGCCAATTTTTGTTCTTCCACAAATCCGGGCGTTTCTGGCGGATTGCTTCGCGCAAATTGCGCATAACTTGCAGGTAATATTCCTTATTGACCGTTCTACCCTGTGGCAAGAACTCATGATGCACCACGCCCCTGCAATCGAAGAAAACTGTCAGCAAAACTTTCACATTCGACCGAACTTGGCGCGCTTTTTTCGGTCTTGGTTCGTGCGGCAGCTTCCATTGAGATGATTGAGCTTTGGTTTCCACGTCATAACCATAAACCCACGATTCGTCACCAGTTATGACCCTCTGGAGCAAATTTGGGGTCGTCGCGGACAGAGTCCAACATCTCATTAGCAATGTTCATGCGATGCTGTTTTTGGTCGCAATTGAGGCAATTTTGGTACGAATTTCGCGGCGACCCGTCTCATGCCCAAATCATTGATAAAAATCGAATGGCACGAGCCAATCGATATGTTTAGGTCCTCAGCAACTTCTCTAACGGTGATTCGACGATTGGCCAATACCATTTTCTCCACTTCATTAATTTTTTCGTCTGTTGTTGAAGTGCTCGGGGCGTCCGGCACGCTCTTCGTCGTTCACATCTTCTCGGCCTTCTGAGAACATTTTGTACCACCGATAAACGTTGCTTCGGTCCAAGGTAGCTTCTCCGTATGCCACAGTCAACATTCGGAATGCATCCGCGCACTTAATTTCGTTTTCACACAAAATTTGATACAGGTTCTTTGATCCATTTTTTTGAATAGGTAAAAATCGAAGACGATCCAAAACACGTGCAAGCAAAGCAGCTGTCAACAATTAAGTGAACATTCAAAATGGCCGAGCTTGTCGGCATAAGTGAGAGACATGAGTACCAACATAACGCCACAAAAAATCGAAATTCGAATATACGTAACCCGCGAAAATTCAAAAGTCGCGATACATATATATATATTATATATATATATATATATATATATACATATATATATACATCATCGTATTTATTTCACTCATATTGAGTATGCATATAACATGAACAATTATACATATTATACAATTATACACTCAGCTCCTCGCGGCATGTTATACGAGAGAGGCAGTGCAGTGATCTCTTCGCAAGAGCCAGGCAGGCAGATGCATGAAACTTCGTACACGCCTGAGAGCACAGTCGACAGACGCACTCGGTGTACTCTTCGTGGAAGCTCGTATTCGAACAAACCAGGTGATGATAGCCATGAACTATGTATCTGGTATAGACGTGGCGATTGTCACACGCAAGACCAGACCAGAGGTGAAAGGCCCTGAAAACATCCAGGTCTCCGACCTCTCGTCGGACTTGTTCAACTTTATTTTCCCATTCCGAGATAAGCTCTCGAATGGTACTGTACGCGGCGTCTTCAGCCTTAATCGAATGATCTCAACAACTGGTGCACAGCCTGACATTAGGTACACAAAGCGGCTCCTTGCCCGCATTGACAGGCAAAGTACTCGCTTCATGTACATTGTAAAACACCTTTCAAGCAAACCAAAGTTTGCCCGAGTGAGGTGTTCCCATACTCTGTCAAGACCATACATCAGCGCCGGAACAACCTTGAGGTAGAAAAGCGCCACTGCCGTCGGGACGGACAGTCGCCGGACATCGCCTATTTCTCCATAAAGAGAAATTAGGGCTGTGCGCGCTCTTTCGACGATGTGAGCAGTGAAGGTCGTCCCAGTATAATGAAGCCGAAGCCCCAGATACCGGAAAGAGTTAACGAATTCCAAGGATTGGCCGCCGCAACGTATAACGTCTTTAGCAGCCAATCGACCTCCTCTTCTGAATTTCATAGCCTTGGTCTTCATGGCGTTTATTTCCAGCCCTCTTGAGACAAGGAACACCTCCGCCAGAGAAGTGATGCGCTTGATGGCACCCAGGTCGTGATGAGCGACCACTATGTCATCTGCGTACATCACAACTGTGGCCTTCTGGAACTCTTGTCGAATATAATCAACAAAATCGGCAAGCAGAAGAGTGAAGGAGACGCAGCTCAATGGGTCGCCTTGCGGGGTTCCCACATTTTGCCTTACCTGCAACACTTCCTGCTCACCTTGTACCAGTAAGGTGTCCTCATCAAAGAAACTGGAAATTACGCTAAGAAGAGAGCCATCAACCCCTGCGTATCGGAATGACTTCACCAGGAGATCTCGAGGTGCTTTGTCGAAAGCCTTGACGCAGTCTATAAAGACTGCATACAAATGGCCTCCGGGCTTTGCCACAGCTCGCTCTATCTCTGACTGAAGCACATGGATTGCATCACGCGTTCCTCGACCTCTTCGAAAGCCGAATTGCTCCGGTGGAAGGATCTGGTCGACAACGTACTCGATCCGTTTATAACCAATTTGCAGAAGATCTTCTTCAGCGTCCTTTCAGACGCTATACCGCGGTATAAGTTTGGGTCTCGTCTGTCATCACCATGCTTACCCTTAAATAAAAGAGAAAGCCGCCAGGCTTTCTCTTTTATGCCAGGCTCTCTCTTATATGCCAGGCTCCTGGCATTTGTCCCCTCTTCATGATCTCGTTGAAGAAATCACAAAGATGGTTTGCCAAAAGTGGCTCAGACTGCACCCAGTGCTCATAGTACACTTGGTCTGGCCCCGCACTCTTTCCTCTCGGAAGAGAGTGCAGAACCTGACGTACTTCTTCTACCTCAAAGGTCAGATTCATAGTATCCTGATCCAATGTGAGCGGGTGCTCAATCATTGGAGCCAGGCGTACCGTCTCGCGGTTATATAGAAGACCGGTCAGGTGACTCGTTACCTGTTCGTCGCTAAGCAGGTGGTTCGCCCCCCTACGAGGCCGTACGACGTAGGCTGAGGGCTTGCGCTCCGCTCTTTCGAGCAGTCGGATTTCCTCCCGCCTAGCGTATTCACGCTTGTCGTCAAGGCATAGCTTTATGTAAGCTTTTCTACTATTGAAGTAGTCAAGCCTGCGTCTGGCTAGCAGCTGTGGTGGTGCCTTTACCCTCGCTTGGCGCAAAAGCTCGAGCACCCCACGGTGGGCAAGATAGCAAGTCTGAGAAAACCACTGTCGTGATCTCCTCTGCCCCGGTCTCTTCCACCTGACTGCACTTCTCATGGTTCTCTCTAGCAGTTCACAACAAGTATCCACATCACAGCCCACCTCGAGGCTATCAACCTCTAATAGTGAAAGGTCAACACGCCTCGTGGCAACCAGGTGTGGGTCGCCTTGCTGCTTAAACCAGATATCTGGAATATTTGCGACTGCTGACACCGGTAGGTGCTTCCTTGCAGCCACCTCGAGAACATCGAAGCTTTCAACTTCGCCATCGACAAGGTTGTGAAACAGTAGGTCAATGGTGCTGCTTCCGTTATGACTTATATACGTGTGGTCTTCGCGTGCATTTGCACATCTCAGACCAAAGTATTCCATCAACTGGAGCAGCACCTCTCCTTTATCGTTAGTAGCCCCACCATCAATACGGGCATTGAAGTCGCCACCGACGATGGTTGGCATAGACAGGTCGAAACCTGATATACCGGAACTCACCGTGTCAGCGACCTCTGCCGAGTCCAAGATGTGGGGGGAGGTAGAAGACGGCTATGTTCACCCTCATAGACGAGAGACCCACATAGAAATCGTTCTCCTCACACATTGCGCCGGCGGTAAACGTTTATGTAGGTAGATTGATAATCCACCCACTGGTCTACCACGGCCTCCAGCAGGTAGAACTGCCAGCTGGTGAAACCCTCGCATATTATTGATATGCAGTTCCTCCCGCTGGTAGGTCTCCGTAAGGAGTGCAAT
>QVRM01006043.1:0-31987 GCA_003439945.1 Dermanyssus gallinae
TTTTTTTTTTTTAATTTTATACAGGGTTTCCCAGACTTTGTCGAAAAAAACTTTGGGATCTAGAACAACTCCGTGAATTTTTTTTCCAATGGAATAAGAAACTGAAATGTCTTCCAAAAAAATAGGTAACTGAGCGTGGAAACCAAATTATAAGAATTTGCGAAGAACTTCATTTCTGAGAATTATCTTCAATACAGCATTTGTTCTGTCTTGAGCTAACGTATAATGCGTAGATTGTAATTATTCAACACTGCAATTAAAAAATGCAACATTTGCCTCCAAACACGCAGGTATGAATTTGTCGATAGGATGACTGGGGCTCTCGCAATCGCAGATTTGATGAAGACATGTCAGGTTAAAAAGCTTGATACAATCACTTTAATAATTTCGCTCTCACTCCAAAGAAAATGTTTTGCTCCTTATTCCATTAAAAAAAATTCGCTGAGTGGTACTAGATTTAATATTTGCTGGACAAATTGATCAAGACCATATATATATATAATATATATATAGATATATATATATATATATTATATATATATATAGATATATAATATATATATATATATATATATATATATATATATATATATATATATATATATATATATATATATAGTTCTTTTATATTAAAGTTTGATAGAACTTGGCAAAGAGAATAGTTTTTGCCAAAAGAAGGAGGGGGCGGAATCATCTTGTTTAGGAATGAGGATGAAACTTAAAAAATAGCTATTCTGCTTTTCCTAGATAGTTGTGCAAATTCAACGTTAACGTGAGAACTTCTTTATGTATGAAGAAAGCGGTCATACCGGCGTGTTCGGCGGAGCTGAACGTAAAAACTTCAACGTAATACATAACAACATATCGAAGCTTTATGATCGGTTTCTTCATGCATTGACTGGTTCTCCCACAAATGTAGATTTTGCACAACTATGTAGAAGAAAAAGCGGAATTGCCACTTTTATAAATTTCATCCTCACTCCTAAACAAGATGTTTCCGCTTTCTTCTCCATTGGGAAACACGTATTCCTTGGCGAGTTCTACTAAACCTCATAATAAGTAGTACAATTGTATTTTTGTCAATGTCAGGCTTGAGTCTTTCTTGTGTTGTGAGGATGGCCCTTCATGGAAGACCGTTAATGATGCTCTTGATGCCTGGCAGAACCGTTAGAAAAAGGTTTTGATCCCAACAATAGATTTTCTAATGAGCTCCGCCATGGATATGACTCAATAACATGCCGAACCAATCTTCTGTTCCGGAATTTGTACTAAATAAAAGTCATATAAAATACAGTGTTCAGCTAATAATTCTCGTATTCAAGCTTCTTTTAATGCCTCAATGTTTCTTGACATAGTGGCTTTGAGGTGTATGAGCTGTTTCCCATAGAGGAGTACGACACCTGTTTTTTAACCGCGCTCTCGGAGGTCTTCCTTCGTGAATCACCTATGTGGCTATCTCTGCCAACAAATCGGAAACTCCTTAATTTCGTGGGAAATGCCACCCGTGGCTCGTTCTGCTTACTGAGTTTTCTTATCGAGCAGGTCCCGGTTAATTATTGCTAATTCACTACGATGAGAATAGTAAGGCACCATGGCTTTGTTAAGACATCCTTGAACCCCTGACCTCCCGAACGCAAGACTACAGCTTTATCAATAAGGCACGTTTCTCGGCGTCACTGGGCGCGTTCGGCTAAATGAAAATGCAAGAAGGTGCCTCTTCCCACATATTCTGACCAGGAACGCTTGTAAGTCCTTGGTAGTTAGCAAACTCTCTCTAACTTATTTCTATTCGTCATCGCGTATACGTGATTCCCCGTTGGGTCAGAATGACTCCCAGCGACGCTTATCTATGATGCTAGGTGAATGTATGATTCATATAATGTTTGCCGTTCTATTTGTTACCTCAATCCACAACCTGTCAGTCATCTGTACCGTGCAGTAATAATGCATTTCACAGCTTATCGTTGCGCACGCGTCGCATTGACGCTGCCTAATTAGTACGTATTTCTAGCTATAATATGTGTGTATGCTCTCTTGTGGCTTTCATGTAGTGCTATTTCAAACTAGAAGAGCTACCATGTGCACTAAGCTTTCCTGCATATATTTTAGCTATTGCCTTTTCATAATTTTTCGTTGGTGAAGGGGAAATAGCTAAAATATATAACGGAGCAGCCTAGTGTGCATAATCGCCTTTTGACTTTAAAATAACCTTATACATCTTCTGTCGGTGTTAGTGCATAAAACCGTCCCAACATTGAGTAAATTCGACTAAGACACATTTTTTTACCACACAATGTACTAGTTGTCGGAACGATTGGTCGGTGGTTTTGATGTAAGGACGCCCCGATCATACAACAAATTCAACATACAACAAATTGTATGGATGTAGCTTCTAAGTCGAGGTTTAATGTGCAGTATAATTGCTTAATTATGAATGTGCAAGTATACGCGTTTTATTTTGGGACCAAGGTGTTTGCTGTATCTTGGCTAAGCTAACTTACGGTATAAAATCACTGTACTCGATATAATATTAGCGTTGGCGCGGTCTTATTTATGGCTTGGGCTAAACTATAGGCAAGTAGCTCACCTGTGACACAGGTGCATATCGCGCTTGTTTGTTCGCTCAATAACTTATTAGTAAGAAAAAAAGACATGAACCAAGATTCGAACCCAACAGTAGAATAATCATTTAATTTAATGAATGATGCGCCCAATGGTTGCCCGAATTGCTTCGCCAGAACACTCTTCCTCACTTAATCTACTTAAGAATAGGCTTGTGAGATAGGCATTATTTTACGAACATAATCACTTATATATGGGAAACTCGATAGTTTATACCATCTTGGCCATCTTAGTAAAACGGTTCAGAGCATTGCCGACATAAATAAGGCTGACATGTCCTGATCGTGTACTTCTATCCCCCACGAAACCCCGCAGCTTTCCCGCAGGAGAGGCAAGCGTCCTTCCAGTCAACATTTCACCTAATAAGCTGTGTGCGTATTCGCTTACACGTGTACCGTTGTTTTACCTAATTTGTTCATTCCTTATTATTTTCTCGACTATATGCTGCGTGCTGCTGTTTTCGCTTCTTGCCGAAGCGTACCCCTTTATAGAGCCGCCTAACTGCAAATTCTGCCGTCGCTGTTGCTGCTGCTGCACGACCTTGCTCCTAGAAGGGCTGTCAACGGCCTCCATTAGCGAAAGCGTGCTAACCCACGTGCCAATTGTCATGCATGTCCGTCGTGCATGGCAACGTCAGCCATGTACCAAAGCCATCAATGTATCCGTACTTTGCCTGACGGAGTCTCTGGATTACAGCCGCCGCCGGCCGTAGTGAACTGCTGGCAACTGCTGACCTCTCGCCTCGAAGAAAAAGGTATGCTTTTTTCCTCTCAGCCATAGCCACATCTTGCAGAAGAAGCATTGCCCCTATTTGCCGATGACAAGAGACGCATGCACATGTATGTATGTATGTACGTATGTATGTATATTACTTCGTCGTGAACACCGACGATGAAGACCGACTCCCAAAAAAGGTTGATTTTTTTTCCCTCGCGCTCCGATAGACAAATCAGTGCGGTGCGTTTCAAAGTTTTTACATTCGGCTTGAAACCTGTTCACACTTTCTGTTCCTGTGGGAGGCCCTTCTGGCGTAATCTAAGCTCTTCCATCAAGGCTTGTCACCGGGAAGCGCTAGGCCTAATCGAACCCCGCTACTTCCCTGATATTGACTGGTAGAAAACCACTATTGGCAAATGCTCGCAAAATGGTGCAGTCTAACATAGAATAATATTCGAAATAGAGATATGCCTTATAAGCCTCACGAACCTTGAAAATACCCATACGAGCGCATCGAGGGTGAAGGTGAGATATCTTCGGAAAAAACTTACTACGAGGACAGATGTATAAAGGACCGGAGGAGGAATAGCGCTCGGCAAGAGGTCACAAGCTTTCGCAGAGACAACCGTTAGACATCAGTCTGTCCGTGAGTCCCAAACGTGATCTCGATACAACGCGTAACGGTGTACAGGCGGTGGTTGTCCCCGTAAGGACACAGTAGCTATTCAAGGTTTAATATTCATAAACTCAATACTAGTATTTACTGTGAAAAGGGGCATTAGCAACAACGCCCGGATGAATTTCAGAAGATTCTAATTATTAGCAAATGTGAAAAGTCCTTACAGCTGGGCACATGCTTACAGCTCAAAGGGACAATTTTCATAAACTTGTATTTTAAAAGCAAGAAACGTAAAGAAGGTAACGCCACATAAGTCTGGTATACACCACGTCACCAAAGCCTTTTAGATCATATACAGGTGAAATTCTGGTACTTTTACTTTTGAGTCCGAATTTACTTGGCAGTGCGATGTGGGATGCAGCGTTTTTGGAATCGGAATGTTCTCTGACACATCACTCAAAAAGATCCTGGGACAGAAAGTGGCGATATAATATTTCATGACTTTTTTTTGTTTCAAGTTTTTCCACCATAAGTTGGTAGTATAGTACAATCGTTTATATATAATTCTGTAAGCTAACCACTCGACTGTAGTAACTATGTTTCTATAAATGAGCAGTTGGATTTTATAACAATTTCGTTTTAAACACATAGGGTGGTCATAACCATGCAATTTTGTTAGGCATATTATATATTTGTTCATCGTAATAACAATTTCCATCTATCACTACAAATAGCATGCCATATATGCCCATTATCGATTTGATGCTGCAATTTCCTCTAAATTTCTCTGTAGGCTTCTATGGTTTGTGAAATTATTTATGCTATCTTGCCGAGCACAAACTTTTACTAATGTGCGTTTGCGGCATAATAAAAACTAGCGTCTCTAATGCGTTCTTTTGGCAAACTCAACGCGCGCTTCATTACATACATGAACTTTAATAACCAATATATTTTTGTACCTAGGGAAACCTGCATCCTGAGATGAGAACACGACTCCCAGACTTTTTTGTCTGGGAGTCCTGTTCTCATCTCAGTGAAAATCGTCGCTTTCACCCAATCAAGTTCTCTTGACGTCAAAATGTCATTTTCTCTGCCTTACTAATATTGATCTTAAACTTAATCTGATTGGCATCGGGCTACAATATCGCAAGCGGCTACTGCAAGTGAAACTGGGTGCAGAGGTATAGCACCAGGTCATCGGCGTACATAAAGACGTGCATCTTGCGAGTGCGGACCTTGTTTATCTCCTCGAAGGTCGCTCACACGCACTGAGAATAGCAGGGGTCTAAGATTACCACAGTGGGCTACACCAGTAGTCTGTACGATCGGCGTATGTTGAACAGATCCACCATGTTTTCCCTTTATGCACAATATGTGAACCAAGTAATGGTCAGTTAGGTTACGTAACAATATTTAAAACGTTGAGTATAAATTTATAGCGTAATATATGATAGTAGTATTTCAGAGAAAAGACAAGAGCTGTGCAACCCAGTGTCTGATACAGACACTGCAAACGCATATCACGGCGTAACTATTTTTACTGAGCTTTATCGCCAAACTCCCTATAGTCAGTTGAGTCTTCCCGTAATTTCATCAGAACTACTGCTGCAGCCCCCTGAAAATGCGATAAAGGGGTCATTATATATACAAAACGATAGGCACTTTTGTTTGACATTCGTAATAGGGCGACAATGCACGATAGCGTCTTGCCCAACAAATGTAATATATACAAACATTTATTGCTCTAGATATTCGTTCAATCATTTAAACTTTATTCTTTTTAAACAAAACAAAAATCGCAATTTCACAAGGCTGCTCAAGTTCTCAAATAAATCATGTACGTATGCCGCAGACAAAAACATGTTAATAGCGACATTAGTGCACAAGTGCTTGGTTATAGTAGGTCTAATCGGGATTGTCGTTGCAGACAATCTTTTTACCAACGTCTCACACAATGTGTAGAAACGGCATCAGTATTCGATCGTCTCTGAGAATAGAAACAGGCCGCTCGCTTGACGTTGCCTTGCACTTGCTGCTTAATAAACAAACCAACGAGAAATTATGAAAGTGACAAGAGTTGCGCCAGGCAGGTGGTGCAGAAAAGAGACTGTGGCGCCAGGCATGACCCACCCGCATGCTTATCGGTGAGGACGTCGCGACCCAATAAAATCGATATCGACTCTGTTGTTTGAAGGGTGCGGCGGGCCTTTAGTCCTAGCTACTGGTTAGTGACTGTTAGTGGTACTGGCCAGGGCTGTAGGGAGCATGCGCAAAGGTGCAACCGCACTTCGGTGCGAACTATTGCCGGCACAGGGACTAACGTCGCTACGTCAAACCACAACCTCTGCTGAGTGATGACTGCGAAATCTATTAGGGATCTGTGATCTGCATAGTGAGCAACTGCGCTGGACAACTCGTAGTTGTTCCGGTAATTAGGCCAGAACTAGGCGAACACACGCACAAGCCGAATGGGACCGCATGAACTGACCGAACCATCCCGGCCCTAAAAGGGCATTAGGCCTGCATAACCCTCACCGCTGGTTGGTTACAAGCAGTGACAGCGGCCGTTATAGAGCGGCCTCCTCATCGAAAAATTGAAGCCGCAGACAGCCGACTCGCTGGCCGATGCCGTTGAGTAAAATGCGATACCTTTCATAAATCACAAGTGACGGTGACGACGACGACGACGAAAACGACGACAACGGCAATGATGACTATAGGATCTTGCGGACGGCTAGATCTACTTAAGTCCCCCCCTATGGGCGGTTAGGTATAAACTTTTAGTGATATATAGCTCTCGTCTGTTCTGAAAGGACTACACCCAGGATAGGAGCTAGTGGAGCTGCTGCGGCTGCTGCTACTGTTGCTCCGAAGAGAGCCAAAGCAAGAATGTCGAGAAGGATGTAGAGGAGCAGGACAAAAGCAGAAAAGAGGAAGCACGTTGATCGATTGATCGGCGGCGCGCCTCGAACAGAAAGAATAATACCGAAGACGAAGAATAGAGCAGAAGAATAGGCATGAAAAAGGCTAAAGTTCGTAGAGAATGAGCGTTGCTAGCAACAAGAAAAGATACATAGGGAGCGCGTGAGCGAGCCAGCGAGCTATATCGAAAAGAGCAGCTTCGAACAAACATTTGATGAATGCGACAATGCACAACTGGGTAGCGCTAGGGGAGCGGGTGTGGTTCCAAGGTCCGTCGCAGAAGGCTAGATGAAATAGCACTAGTAGTTCCACGCGGTAGGTCGATCTAAAAGGTCTACACAAATAATGAATATGAAGCACGATGACGAGGTGGTGGTGGTAGTACGACACTGGGGGTGAGGATATGATATCATATTGTGCGACAACCGACGTGCTTTTGTCCTATGTTTCTTTACATTTCTCATTGTTAGTCTAAGCGGCAAAACGCCTGGGTGTCATACGAGAAAACAATATTACATAAATCAGAATAATCCTTAAAGGACCTGTGTGTTAAACTAGTGCAAGTGTGTGGTTTCTGTCTGTCTATATATATATATATATATATTTTTTTTTTTTGAACGAAGGACAAGCACGCTGCTAAAACCCTGGAGATTTCGCTACTAATGTATGTTGTTGACGATCTGTTGTAACCTTTTTCGCCGCCGTTCTAACCATTTGATAAATGCGGTTTTCGGAACTGTAAACTATCTGCACTGATTGTTGGCTACTCCGCAGAATTTGAGTACGCTCGTTCGAGAATCCACTTATTAGCTATACCACTACTGACACGCAGGTTTTATGCTCTGTACGCAATTCGAGTCGAGAGACCTGCGTAACTCTCCTCTGCGTCAGTGTCGTCTGCGTCATCTAAGCAATAGCATAGTACCTTTCTGCATTCGAAATAGGTAAGCGTGTTAGTAACTATCCCACTATTCGAGAACAAAATCTAATCAGAATCAACTTCTCCCTTCATTTCTCCTCTCATCCTTCAGATGAGTGCTGGTGCTTCTGCTGCTGTTGCCGCGGCACGCCGACGCCCTCAGTATCGAAGAAAACGAGGCCGAGGACTCTTCTCTCCGGTTGAGGAGAGAGAGAGAGCTTCAACACACTCTGAGCTTTACCGCCCAGCGACGTGCCAGCTGGCGTCAATGGTCTTCGAATCGAATCGAACTGAACGACCGATTGACACTTCTGAGCCGCTAGCAGTGTGAATCTGCACTGAGACAGCGGTGCAGATTCGAATCGGAAGATCTGCCGACCGAAAACGACGACGCTGAGATCAACAACATCATCATCATCATCATCAGCATCGATGGATATATGTAGATGGATCTAGAGGCAGACATATGGAAATTTGGTTTTTGTTGCTGCTGCTGCTGGTGTCGATGCACGGCTGCTTCCGTTATGACGACCTCCTTGCTGGTTCATGCAGCCTGGATAGCGGACAGCAGAGACCAAAGGACGCCTTACTGTGAGTGATCTCGTATTGTTGTACTACTCCGTTTCGTCGCCTATCTGAACGCTGCCGCTGTCGCCACGGCCGTCGCTGAGCTGAACGGCCCCATCATTTGTCGATGTCCTCGAATTGGCCAACACCTGCGCGTGAGCTGTGCGGCGGTCTCAAATTGAATTTGTCATCAGCAGTTCAGGGTAACTGATGGCAGTGCCTGAATGCAGACTCCAGACTTGCATGCACGTGTTCAGAGACTTTCGTCAGAGGTCGTCCGTCAGTATTATGCTGTCTGAACGACGGCGTGACGTTGCTGTTGCTGTTGAAGTTGTGAGAAGATTTCACGAAGGGGAGAAGGAGGAAGAGGCATCTGTGAAATATGTGTGCTATTCGTTATTGCCGCCGCTTAGAAAAAGAAGCATGTTGTTGTTGTTGTGATCATGCGGCAGAACATGGCTGCAATGATCCAGCTCAAGAGCACGCTAAGCCTTGAAAATGTTCTCACAGTGCCTCTCAGGAGTGTCAAATGTTGGTTCCTTCTATATGTCTGAGCGTCCTGTGCCATCATAACTAGATGTGTGGAGGAAAAAGTTAAGGGGAAAAAATATATTCATATATATATATATATATATATATATATATTCATATATATATATATATTCAAATATATATATATATAAGCGACGGAGACGTTGCATGAATTAAGCTGTTGTCGCTAGCGAAGTGTGTTTTTGCAACATATCAACACTTCCTTAACCACTTAACAAACGATGCCGTTGGTGTAAGCAAAAAGGTTGTTATAGAATTGCGGTCAAATAATAGTATTGTGATTTCGTATTGTGAAATGAAAGCGTTGTGAAATACAGATATGTGGGGATATGTGGAACTCCAGCGTTTTGGAGTATAGCTTGGCAGCGCAGTTAGCAGACAGACAGATATCGGCCATAACAACCTCGTTTGCCGCACATGGATTTCATCGCGTGCTGTGTTGTCGAGAGGATTTTCACCAGCCCGATGAAAGATGCACCTGCATGAGATGCCTAAGCAAATGTGACAGATACCAGATACCCTAAGTGATTCACTATATAGCCGAGCTAGTGCGTCGTATTCATCTAGATATACGTGTTGATATACACAAGTACTGTTTTTCATCAATTCGAAGCGTTTTTTTTTTTCGCCATAGTTTTTACGTGGCGGAAACGTTGCAAAATCAAAGCCCTTTTACGTAGTTGACAGACATCTCGACGTTTCGGTACAGATCGATTTCCTGCTGTAAGCCTACCTCAACTACAGTAAGATGATATCTGGATATCTTCAATATAGCCTATGGACAGGCGAGCTCGAAATGACTTTTCGTTGCGTGATTGAAAACTACACGTATGGAACTTTACGACCACCATTGCGACATAACAGATATTTTACTGATTCTCTAATTGTTGCCCTAAAATAAATCCAATAGTGATTATAAATAGTATTCTACTGATTTGTAATATCCTGTGGTGAAAGGTTCTATAAAAAATAACATATATATATATATATATATATAGATATATATATATATAGATATATATATATATATATATAGATATAATATATATATAATATATACTATATATATATATATATATATATATATATATAATATATATATATATACATATATATATATATACATATATATATATATATATATATATGAATTTAAATAAAAAGACTAACTTATTTTAATTCAGTAATTTCTCCTTGAGCTTACAACTTTCGTGATAACACATTTTACACGATTGCCGTCAGTAGTTCAGGTAGCTATAAAATTATAACAATTAAGGGCGCTTTGCAGAACAGGCTATCGCCCGTATCTGCAACCTATATATATATATATACCTGTAGAATGCTACTCTTACAAAGGCAAGCCTACGCGTAACATCACACGGTTGCAGCATTACAGCCTCCCTGGCAAACGTGGCTGCTTCCTAGCGGCCGAGCAGTTGCGGCAATTAGTCGAGAGTAAGTGACGAGACAAGAAGATGGGCGCGCTCTCGAGTCGTTAAAAATGTGCAGTCAAGCCACGAAACATGTGGGACGACACCAGAAATGCGGTTGCTGTAGACAGCAGCCCGGGTAAGAGGCTCTCTGAGCTTGACGACCATAGGTCGGGACAGTTGTCGACCCGAGATCTGCTAATCCGCTTAGCGTTGGTGTGTTGGGCCCAGATGCTCGAATGAGACAGATCGTCTGTTTTTTTCACCCATGCCGTGCGCGGTGTACAGGAACACAACGTGTCTTTCATGGCGGCGGCTGCGTCATCATCGTCATCATCATCACCACCACCTGCTTCTTTCGTCTTGCGTAAATTGAGCTTTCCGACACCTTCTCGTCGGTAGTTAAGAGGTACGCTTGCTCCAGGCACCTTCGTGCTAGTAAGCCTGTAAGACGCCCATTATGAACAAAAATAACGCGAAACGCTGTATGAATGCTGGGGCGGCCCATGGTAGGGTTGCGTGTCGTTGAAAATTGACAGAGTTTCGCATCTTAGTGTATAAGTCGTTGCGCTGTTTTCCTGAATACGTGTGCGAATACCGAAATTATTACCGCTCGTAGAGAAAACGGTTAAGTACTGCGCGACGTCTTAATCAATTAGAGTTCTACGCAGCAGTAGAATATTTTCGATAATCAGCGGGATCAGGCTCATTCCTCTCTAGGGGTAAGAGTGACGGGCTTTTTGATAGTGAAACCTGTGTTGTCATCTGAAGGTTTACAGACTGTTTGTCGCTAAGTATACTAATGAATTTTAATTCATATATCTACATTTAAAAATATTCTCTAGAAATTATGAGTTATATAAGACTTTCAAGTTGCCACCGTCTTTGTGGTAAATATATTAATTTAAGGATTGACACAGTTTGAATACGATAATTGGTTCTAACGGTTTCCTGACACGTGGGAATTCCGCTTCACTCGTATCATAATTTGAATGGTTTCCTTTGCAAATTATGGAAACTTTACTTAGCGTGCACTTTTATAGGGTAGTTTGTGTTTATGCCTGCAAAGCTAACAAAATCTAGACGCGTTTCGAAACTTAAGTAGCTGGCTGCATGTTAGATGGGTCTTAGAATTCTGTCTGCCAGCCAAAAATTTCAGCCGCCAGCCAGAATTATGCCTGTCAAGCGGCCCTAAAGTCAATCAGTTAGATGGAAAATAAAAGTGAGCATTTTATCCAATTACGAAAGTCGAACGAGGAGCTGCGATCCGGCAAACGAGAGCGTCGAGCCATTGCTGCGTATCGCACTGGCGCAGTTATTCCGATGCGAGCAGAGTCCAGCGATGTCCTTGCAGCAAGTATGTAGATCCCTTGGAAGTATCGGATATAGCCATCATTGTCGTTATTGCGGCTGATTTTGTTGCATCAACGAATGCAATTGTCCATATCTTGTTGCAAGGCTTGTGTTGGTCCCACATACCGTTATTGATAACAACAACAACAACACCGACAACAACGACAACAACGACAACAACAACAACAACAACAACGACAACAACGACGAACAACAACAACAACAACAACAACAACAACAACAACAAAAACAACAACAACAACAACAACAACAACAAC
The DNA here is from genome assembly GCA_003439945.1 of Dermanyssus gallinae. NCBI lineage: Eukaryota > Metazoa > Arthropoda > Arachnida > Mesostigmata > Dermanyssidae > Dermanyssus > Dermanyssus gallinae. Next base: position 11,980 of record QVRM01006043.1, read on the forward strand.
AACAACAACAACAACAACAACAACAACAACAACAACAACAACAACAACAACAACAACAACAACAACAACAACGACAACAACAACAACAACGACAACGACAACAACAACAACAACAACAACAACAACAACAACAACAACAACAACAACAACAACAACAACAACGACAACAACAACAACGACAACAACGACAACAACGACAACAACGACAACAACGACAACAACGACAACAACGACAACAACGACAACAACGACAACAACGACAACAACGACAACAACGACAACAACGACAACAACGACAACAACGACAACAACGACAACAACGACAACAACGACAACAACGACAACAACGACAACAACGACAACAACGACAACAACGACAACAACGACAACAACAACAACAACAACAACAACAACAACAACAACAACAACAACGACAACAACGACGACAACAACGACAACAACAACAACAACAACAACAACAACAACAACAACAACAACAACAACAACAACAACGACAACAACGACAACAACAACAACAACAACAACAACAACAACAACAACGACAACAACAACAACGACTTTCTTAGAAACAAACCGGCTCGTTTTCTTAGAAACAAACCGGCTCGTTTTCTTAGAAACAAACCGGCTCGTTTTCTTAGAAACAAACCGGCTCGTTTTCTTAGAAACAAACCGGCTCGGTCAGCTGTTAGCACTGCCGTGCGGTCGTGTTTTGCGTGTGCTCCGCTGATCTGTGGTCAATCCGGTGATTAGGCGGCATTTCTAAAGCAAAGTTGTACCGCGAAAACTGAACACAGTTTTTAGAGCTTTATGGATAACATCCATAGCTCTTACTCTCCTGGAAACATCCAACAGATAATGCGAAACTTTCACGCCGTTTGACTACCTCTATGACTTACAGCTGTACTAGCGCACACAGCAGCACCCGCCGCAGCTTTGCCTATGTTTCGTACCAACGTGAAATCCAAACGTATCAGTGAGTGTGTACTTGTGTGCGTTTTGAGTAGAAATTAGCGCCTGGAATTTTAATTTTACACCATTTACAAAATCATATCTGGTTGAGGGGGTTATAGGATATCGTCAGTTACCAAAGCAAGTGTTGATATGGCTAAGCGGTAGGGCCCCTGATTACCAAAAATAGGCCCCTGGTTCAAATCCAGGTAAAGACAATTTTTTTTTTGCGTTTTTATTGTTTTGAGCCACCAACTCGACAAAATGGTGGAAGCCGAGCCAGCCCAACACCAACAGAGCCAACAACAGTTGCCACGGCCCAGCTGTACGGCGGTTTCGTCAACCGTCAACACAACATCAGCCGCAGCCGTCGCGTGTTCTCCGATCCCCAATTCACGCAATGAGCGGAAGCGGCCGCACTCGCCGACGAATCTCCCGCGTCAAAAAGAGTCGCGTTTAGCCAGTGTAGGTAGTTGCGCGAGGTGTGAAGAGTCCACTCAAGGCTCCGTATCAGTGTGCTGTGCCAAATGCAACAGAGTGATACATGTTACCTGCAGAACTGCTGATGAGGCCAACTCAACAGTCGACACGGCTCGTAATTGGCGGTGCCGGGTATGCGCTATACCAACAGCTGACATGCCCACAGTCCAGTTCATGCAAGTTATGGATCGTTGTGCGCTGGAAAATGAGTCGATGCGCTTCGTGACGTTTCTGCTGCATCGCGTAGCCGAACTGGAAAAGGAAGTGCTCAACTTGAAATCAACGGGTCATTCACGGGTACCAGTGTCGGTGGCCGACAGTGAGATATTAGACATCTCCGTGAGCCCCCAGCTATCCCGACCCCGGACCCGCCACGCAAAACAGTTCTACTGGTGGGAGATAGTATTGTCTACCCTCTCGGTCCGTCGCTGAGGGAACTTCTGCCCAAGGAAACACCTCTGGCGGTCCAGCGCCGCCTCGAAGATGGACATCAACAGTGTGATTTGTGAGGCACAGAAATTTGTAGATGGTGCCGCCAGGCCTGTGGCGGTGTTTCTACAAGCAGGCTACCATGGATGCATGGAGTTTGAAAAGGACAGATATATTAGCAAAGTAAAAACTTTTGCTGAGACGCTATCTGCTCTACGTCCTGGATCGGAAGTGCATGTGCTATCTGTCCCCCCTTTCGGCCCCGATTGCAAAGCGGCTAACGACATCCTTGCAAAAATGGCAAACTAAGAAAATGCAAAATTTTCCGTGCTTCCGCTATCCATCTCACAACGCCCAGTTGTCGAAAGCGGGCGATATAGCTATAAAGGAGAGGTAGCTAAAACAATTGCCTATAATATTGCAAGGAGGATAAAACCTTTTTTAGACGTGAGAATTCAGAAGCCCAAAGGAGGAGGCAGCCAGCAATCCCCACGCCCAGCTCAGGCACTGGCAGCGCTGACAGACGTCGTGGCCCCCACCGTTCGTCATCACAACCGGCCTCCCAGGGACGGAAGATCCAGCAGCCGAGTCAGCTTCAACAGATCGAGTCAACGAGTGCATCCTACGATGATAAACCGTCAGAAAACGCAGGTACAAAGCGAGTCAACGAGCAGCGGCAGACACAAGCCCCCCCCCCCCGACCATCGAGGATTTCGTGATACAGGTGCTACAGGCTTTAGGAACAGGGGGTCCGACCCCAGCACGCGGCACCCCCAGTCAGCGCAGCCGCTCGCGTGGACGGTCTCAGAGCGCATCGAGGCGCGGACGTCAGGCCTGGAAGAGACGCTGAGAATCGTGCAATGGAATTGCGAGGGCACCACTTCGCTAGCCCTTCTCGCCCCGGAGGCCCTGGACGATATTGACGTCTTGGTGCTAACGGAGACCTGGGCAACAGTCCCATTCATCCTCTCGCACTTCTACGCGGTTCACTGCCCCGCACAAAAGAACACAGGCCCGGGACGCCCCAGTGGTGGTGTTTCCGTGTTTTACAGTCACAGAGTCGGCGACCTCACGCCTTGCATGACCGAGAACAACATCATCGGGCTACGCGGGCCGCAACTATGCATAGTAGCAGCCTACGTCAAACCCGACGCTGAAGAGTCAATCCAAGTTATGGTGGAAAAGCTTGTCAGTGGAATTGAAGCAGTGCATCCTCTCCGCTCCGCCCCGCTAGTCGTCGCCGGAGATTTTAACGCCCGCATTGACCAGCCCGACTCCGCTCGTGCAATGGCTCTCCGTGATACGCTGGCAGACTACGGATGCTGGATTGCCAACCCGTGCTCGGTACCGACATTTCTGGGTCAGGCCGGCAGTCGCGCTATCGACGTTTTCGGAACAAACTTAACCAGGGATGAAGTTAAGTTTCAGGGCGAGAACAACTCACTCGCGGAAGGCGCGAGCATTCGTGCCCACATTCCGATGGCAATTGACATCGCGGTGCGAGTCGCTTCGGATCGAACAGCCAGACACGAATCCTTTTCGCGGAAACTGAATATGGTCAAGCTTATGGAACGCGCTCACGAGGTGCTCCCAGTGCCTCCCGTGGTGAACACAGACGGGTATGCGCAACAGCTCACCAAGATTCTACAGGCGTGCGCACTACCGCCTCCCGACAGAAGGAACAAGAAGCACAGGCCATGGTTTGACCACCACTGCCGTCTCGCCCGGAGGGCGCAAATTGGCTTCAGCCTTCTCGTAGAGGAGCAACCGGCATTTCGCGCGCTGGCCTCAGTCTTCAGGACGATCTGCCGGAAGACGTACGAAATGCAGCGGAAGAAGTATTATGAGCTCCTGGAAAACCGGCTGATCGCCGAGACAGAGAGCCAGCCATACAAATGGCTATCCAACTGTTCCAGGACAGCGGCCTGCCCGATAAGCTCTGCTTCCCTCATCAATCACTTCTCGGACATGTTCGCGTCGTCCGACACAATACCTTGCGCGGTTTCATACTTTGCTGCCGTGTGGGATAAGGACACTGAAAGGGGTCGTGATATTCTTGAGAGGGAGTTCACAGTCCGAGAGCTAATGCAGGGCCTGGATAGCTTACGAAACAAAAAAGCGGCCGGTCCCGACAATGTCTGCAACGAGCACCTAAAGAACGGCTTTGTGTTGGCACCGTGCTGGACAGCCCTATTCAACGAATGCTTACGCGCTGGGACTCTTCCAACTCAATGGAGAGACGCCACCCTACTCGTAATCCCCAAAGGCAAGGGCGACCCAACAGCCCCCTCTTCCTGGCGAGGCATTGCGAAGAAGAGCGTTTGTTATAAGCTACTCTCTGACGAGGAGACTAGACAACTTTCTTGAAAGTGTTCATGCCATACCAATGGAACAACATGGGTTTCGGAGAGAGCGATCTACAGAAACAGCGTGTACGATTCTGCTGGCAGATATCAAGGCAGCCCTGGCTAAGCCACGTAACCCGCTGTATGCGGTATTCGTGGATTTCAAGGCGGCTTTTGACTCGAGAGAAGACTTTGCGCACACTGGCTGAGGTAGAGGTCCCAATGAAGGTGCTGAAGCTTCTCGCACAAATTCTCCAGGAGAATAGGATTACCATCGACGACGGGGTAGCGGAGCTCCAGCCGTTCATACAGACAACGGGCCTGGCGCAGGGCGATAACCTAAGCCCACTCCTATTCTCCGTACTCCTAAAAGACCTCCCGAGTAATATAAAGGGACCCAGAAACCTGGTCGAGGTCATTTTGTACGCGGACGATCTAGTACTTTACGGGCCTAGTAGGTTTCAGGTGCAACAAGCACTAGCCCGTCTTCACAAAGCGGTCACCGATTTAGGCCTTTCTTAGAAACAAACCGGCTCGTTTTCTTAGAAACAAACCGGCTCACTTTCTTAGAAACAAACCGGCTCGTTTTTTTAGAAACAAACCGGCTCGTTTTCTTAGAAACAAACCGGCTCGTTTTCTTAGAAACAAACCGGCTCGTTTTCTTAGAAACAAACCGGCTCGTTTTCTTAGAAACACACCGGCTCGTTTTCTTAGAAACACACCGGCTCGTTTTCTTAGAAACAAACCGGCTCGTTCTTAGAAACAAACCGGCTCGTTTTCTTAGAAACAACCCGGCTCGTTCTTGGAAACAAACCAGCTCGTTTTTTTAGAAACAAACCGGCTCGTTCTTAGAAACAAACCGGCTCGTTCTTAGAAACAAACCGGCTCGTTTTCCAAGAAACAAGCCGGCTCGTTTTCTTAAAAACAAATCGGATCGTTGTCTTAGGAACAAACCGGCTCGTTCTTAGAAACAAACCGGCTCGTTTTCTTAGAAACAACCCGGCTCGTTCTTGGAAACAAACCAGCTCGTTTTCTTAGAAACAAACCGGCTCGTTCTTAGAAACAAACCGGCTCGTTCTTAGAAACAAACCGGCTCGTTTTCCAAGAAACAAGCCGGCTCGTTTTCTTAAAAACAAATCGCATCGTTGTCTTAGGAACAAACCGGCTCGTTCTTAGAAACAAACCGCTCGATTTTTTAGAAACAAACCGGTTCGTTTTCTTAGAAACAAACCGGCTCGTTTTCTTAGAAACAAACCGGCTCGTTCTTTGAAACAAACTGGCTTGTTTTTTAGAAACAAACCTGCTCGTTCTTAGAAACAAACCTGCTCGTTTTCTTAGAAACAAACCGGTTCGTTTTCCAAGAAACAAACCGGCTTGTTTTCTTGGAAACAAACCGGCTCGTTTTCTTAGAAACAAACCGGCTCGTTCTTAGAAACAAACCGGCTTGTTTTCTTAGAAACAAACTGGCTCGTTTTTTAGAAACAAGCCGCTCGATTTTTAACAAACAGGCTTGTTCTTAGAAACAAACCGCTCGATTTTTTAGAAACAAACCGGCTCGTTCTTAGAAACAAACTGGCTCGTTTTTTAGAAACAAACCGGCTCGTTCTTAGAAACAAACCGGCTCGTTTTCTTAGAAACAAACTGGCTCGTTCTTGGAAACAAACCAGCTCGTTTTCTTAGAAACAAACCGGCTCGTTCTTAGAAACAAACCGGCTCGTTCTTAGAAACAAACCGGCTCGTTTTCTTAGAAACAAACTGGCTCGTTTTTTAGAAACAAACCGGCTCGTTCTTAGAAACAAACCGGCTCGTTTTCTTAGAAACAAACCGGCTCGTTCTTAGAAACAAACCGGCTCGTTCTTAGAAACAAACCGGCTCGTTTTCCAAGAAACAAGCCGGCTCGTTTTCAGAAACAAACCGGCTCGTTCTTAGAAACAAACCGCTCGATTTTTTAGAAACAAACCGGTTCGTTTTCTTAGAAACAAACCAGCTCGTTTTCTTAGAAACAAACCGGCTCGTTCTTTGAAACAAACTGGCTTGTTTTTTAGAAACAAACCAGCTCGTTCTTAGAAACAAACCTGCTCGTTTTCTTAGAAACAAACCGGTTCGTTTTCCAAGAAACAAACCGGCTCGTTTTCTTAGAAACAAACCGGTTCGTTTTCCAAGAAACAAACCGGCTCGTTTTCTTAAAATCAAATCGGCTCGTTTTCTTAGAAACAAACCGGCTCGTTCTTAGAAACAAACCGCTCGATTTTTTTGAAACAAACCGACTCGTTTTCTTAGAAACACACCGGCTCGTTTTCTTAAAAACAAACCGGCTCGTTCTTAGAAACAAACTGGCTATTTTTTTAGAAACAAACCGGCTCGTTCTTAGAAACAAACCGCTCGATTTTTTTGAAACAAACCGACTCGTTTTCTTAGAAACACACCGGCTCGTTTTCTTAAAAACAAACCGGCTCGTTCTTAGAAACAAACTGGCTATTTTTTTAGAAACAAACCGGCTCGTTCTTAGAAACAAACCGGCTCGTTTTCCAAGAAACAAACCGGCTTGTTTTCTTAAAAACAAATCGGCTCGTTTTCTTAGAAACAAACCGGCTCGTTCTTAGAAACAAGCCGCTCGATTTTTTAGAAACAAACCAGCTCGTTCTTAGAAACAAACTGGCTCGTTTTTTAGAAACAAACCGGCTCGTTCTTAGAAACAAACCGGCTCGTTTTCTTAGAAACAAACCGGCTCGTTTTCTTAGAAACAAACCGGCTCGTTTTCTTAGAAACAAACCGGCTCGTTCTTAGAAACAAACCGGCTCGTTTTCCAAGAAACAAACCGGCTCGTTTTCTTAGAAACAAACCGGCTCGTTCTTAGAAACAAACCGGCTCGTTTTCCAAGAAACAAACCGGCTCGTTTTCTTAAAAACAACTCGGCTCGTTTTCTTAGAAACAAACCGGCTCGTTCTCAAAAACAAACCGCTCGATTTTTCAGAAACAAACCGGCTTGTTTTCTTAGAAACAAACCGGCTCGTTCTCAGAAACAAACTGGCTCGTTTTTTAGAAACAAACCGGCTCGTTTTCTTAGAAACAAACCGGCTCGTTTTCTCAGAAACAAACCGGCTCGTTTTCTTAGAAACAAACCGGCTCGTTTTTAGAAACAAACCGGCTCGTTTTCCAAGAAACAAACCGGCTCGTTTTCTTAAAAACAAATCGGCTTGTTTTTTAGAAACAAACCGGCTCGTTCTTAGAAACAAACCGGCTCGTTTTCCAAGAAACAAACCTGCTCGTTTTCTTTAAACAAATCGGCTCGTTTTCTTAGAAACAAACCGGCTCGTTCTTAGAAACAAACCGCTCGATTTTTTAGAAACAAACCGGCTCGTTTTCTTAGAAACAAACCGGCTCGTTTTCTTAGAAACAACCCGGCTCGTTCTTAGAAACAAATCGGCTTGTTTTCCAAGAAACAAATCGGCTTGTTTTCCAAGAAACAAACCGGCTCGTTTTCCAAGAAACAAACCGGCTCGTTTTCTTAGAAACAAACCGGCTCGTTCTCAGAAACAAACCGCTCGCTTTTTAGAAACAAACCGGCTCGTTTTCTTAGAAACAAACCGGCTCGTTTTCTTAGAAACAAACCGGCTCGTTCTTAGAAACAAACTGGCTCGTTTTTTAGAAACAAACCGGCTCGTTCTTAGAAACAAACCGGCTCGTTTTCCAAGAAACAAACCGGCTCGTTTTCTTAAAAACAAACCGGCTCGTTTTCTTAGAAACAAACCGGCTCGTTCTTAGAAACAAACCGGCTCGTTTTCCAAGAAACAAACCTGCTCGTTTTCTTTAAACAAATCGGCTCGTTTTCTTAGAAACAAACCGGCTCGTTCTTAGAAACAAACCGCTCGATTTTTTAGAAACAAACCGGCTCGTTTTCTTAGAAACAAACCGGCTCGTTTTCTTAGAAACAACCCGGCTCGTTCTTAGAAACAAATCGGCTTGTTTTCCAAGAGACAAACCGGCTCGTTTTCCAAGAAACAAACCGGCTCGTTTTCTTAAAAACAAATCGGTTCGTTTTCTTAGAAACAAACCGGCTCGTTCTTAGAAACAAACCGGCTCGTTCTTAGAAACAAACCGCTCGATTTTTTAGAAACACACCGGCTCGTTCTTAGAAACAAACCGCTCGATTTTTTAGAAACAAACCGGCTCGTTTTCTTAGAAACAAACCGGCTCGTTTTCTTAGAAACAAACCGGCTCGTTCTTAGAAACAAACCGGCTTGTTTTCCAAGAAACAAACCGGCTAGTTTTCCAAGAAATAAACCGGCTCGTTTTCTTAAAAACAAATCGGTTCGTTTTCTTAAAAACAACCCGGCTCGTTCTTAGAAACAAACCGGCTCGTTTTCTTAGAAACAAACCGGCTCGTTTTCCAAGAAACAAACCGGCTCGTTTTCCAAGAAACAAACCTGCTCGTTTTCTTTAAACAAATCGGCTCGTTTTCTTAGAAACAAACCGGCTCGTTCTTAGAAACAAACCGCTCGATTTTTTAGAAACAAACCGGCTCGTTTTCTTAGAAACAAACCGGCTCGTTTTCTTAGAAACAACCCGGCTCGTTCTTAGAAACAAATCGGCTTGTTTTCCAAGAAACAAACCGGCTCGTTTTCTTAAAAACAAATCGGTTCGTTTTCTTAGAAACAAACCGGCTCGTTCTTAGAAACAAACCGGCTCAATTTTTTAGAAACAAACCGGCTCGTTCTTAGAAACAAACCGCTCGATTTTTTAGAAACAAACCGGCTCGTTCTTAGAAACAAACCGCTCGATTTTTTAGAAACAAACCGGCTCGTTTTCTTAGAAACAAACCGGCTCGTTTCTTAGAAACAAACCGGCTCGTTCTTAGAAACAAACCGGCTTGTTTTCCAAGAAACAAACCGGCTCGTTTTCCAAGAAATAAACCGGCTCGTTTTCTTAAAAACAAATCGGTTCGTTTTCTTAGAAACAAACCGGCTCGTTCTTAGAAACAAACCGGCTCGTTTTCTTAGAAACAAACCGGCTCGTTCTTAGGAAACAAACCGCTCGATTTTTTAGAAACAAACCGGCTCGTTTTCTTAGAAACAAACCAGCTCGATTTTTAGAAACAACCCGGCTCGTTCTTAGAAACAAACTGGCTCGTTTTCTTAGAAACAAACCGGCTCGTTCTTAGAAACAAACCGGCTCGTTTTTTAGAAACAAACCGGCTCGTTTTTTAGAAACAATCCGGCTCGTTCTTAGAAACAAACCGGCTCGTTTTCTTAAAAACAAATCGGCTTGTTTTCTTAGAAACAAACCGGCTCGTTCTTAGAAACAAACCGGCTCGTTTTGTTAGAAACAAACCGGCTCGTTTTCTTAGAAACAAACCGGCTCGTTTTCTTAGAAACAAACCGGCTCGTTTTCTTAGAAACAAACCGGCTTGTTTTCCAAGAAACAAACCGGCTCGTTTTCCAAGAAATAAACCGGCTCGTTTTCTTAAAAACAAATCGGTTCGTTTTCTTAGAAACAAACCGGCTCGTTCTTAGAAACAAACCGGCTCGTTTTCTTAGAAACAAACCGGCTCGTTCTTAGAAACAAACCGCTCGATTTTTTAGAAACAAACCGGCTCGTTTTCTTAGAAACAAACCAGCTCGATTTTTAGAAACAACCCGGCTCGTTCTTAGAAACAAACTGGCTCGTTTTCTTAGAAACAAACCGGCTCGTTCTTAGAAACAAACCGGCTCGTTTTTTAGAAACAATCCGGCTCGTTCTTAGAAACAAACCGGCTCGTTTTCTTAAAAACAAATCGGCTTGTTTTCTTAGAAACAAACCGGCTTGTTCTTAGAAACAAACCGGCTCGTTTTCTTAGAAACAAACCGGCTCGTTTTCTTAGAAACAAACCGGCTCGTTTTCTTAGAAACAAACCGGCTCGTTTTCTTAAAAACAAACCGGCTCGTTTTCTTAAAAACAAATCGGCTCGTTTTCTTAGAAACAAACCGGCTCGTTCTTAGAAACAAACCGGCTTGCTTTCCAAGAAACAAACCGGCTCGTTTTCCAAGAAATAAACCGGCTCGTTTTCTTAAAAACAAATCGGTTCGTTTTCTTAGAAACAAACCGACTCGTTCTTAGAAACAAACCGGCTCGTTTTCTTAGAAACAAACCGGCTCGTTCTTAGAAACAAACCGCTCGATTTTTTAGAAACAAACCGGCTCGTTTTCTTAGAAACAAACCAGCTCGATTTTTAGAAACAACCCGGCTCGTTCTTAGAAACAAACTGGCTCGTTTCTTAGAAACAAACCGGCTCGTTCTTAGAAACAAACCGGCTTGTTTTTTTAGAAACAAACCGGCTCGTTTTTTAGAAACAATCCGGCTCGTTCTTAGAAACAAACCGGCTCGTTTTCTTAAAAACAAATCGGCTTGTTTTCTTAGAAACAAACCGGCTCGTTTTCTTAGAAACAAACCGGCTCGTTTTCTTAGAAACAAACCGGCTCGTTTTCTTAGAAACAAACCGGCTCGTTTTCTTAGAAACAAACCGGCTCGTTTTCTTAGAAACAAACCGGCTCGTTTTCTTAGAAACAAACCGGCTCGTTTTCTTAGAAACAAACCGGCTCGTTTTCTTAAAAACAAACCGGCTCGTTTTCTTAGAAACAAACCGGCTCGTTTTCTTAAAACAAATCGGCTCGTTTTCTTAGAAACAAACCGGCTCGTTCTTAGAAACAAACCGGCTCGTTTTCTTAAAAACAAATCGGCTTGTTTTCTTAGAAACAAACCGGCTCGTTCTTAGAAACAAACCGGCTCGTTTTCTTAAAAACAAATCGGCTCGTTTTCTTAGAAACAAACCGGCTCGTTTTCTTAAAAACAAATCGGCTCGTTTTCTTAGAAACAAACCGGCTCGTTTTCTTAGAAATAAACCGGCTCGTTTTCTTAAAAACAAATCGGCTCGTTTTCTTAGAAACAAACCGGCTCGTTTTCTTAAAAACAAATTGGCTTGTTTTCTTAGAAACAAACCGGCTCGTTCTTAGAAACAAACCGGCTCGTTTTCTTAGAAACAAACCGGCTCGTTTTCTTAGAAACAAACCGGCTCGTTTTCTTAGAAACAAACCGGCTCGTTTTCTTAGAAACAAACCGGCTCGTTTTCTTAGAAACAAACCGGCTCGTTTTCTTAAAAACAAATTGGCTCGTTTTCTTAGAAACAAACCGGCTCGTTTTCTTAGAAACAAACCGGCTCGTTTTCTTAGAAACAAACCGGCTCGTTCTTAAAAACAAACCGACTCGTTTTTAGAAACAAACCGGCTCGTTCTTAGAAACAAACCGCTCGATTTTTTAGAAACAAACCGGCTCGTTTTCTTAGAAACAAACCGGCTCGTTTTCTTAGAAACAAACCGGCTCGTTCTTAGAAACAAACTGGCTCGTTTTTTAGAAACAAACCGGTTCGTTCTTAGAAACAAACCGGCTCGTTTTCCAAGAAACAAATCGGCTTGTTTTCTTAGAAACAAACCGGCTCGTTCTTAGAAACAAACCGGCTCGTTCTTAGAAACAAACCGGCTCGTTTTCCAAGAAACAAACCGGCTCGTTTTCTTAAAAACAAATCGGCTCGTTTTCTTAGAAACAAACCGGCTCGTTCTTAGAAACAAACCGCTCGATTTTTTAGAAACAAACCGGCTCGTTTTCTTAGAAACAAACCGGCTTGTTTTCTTAGAAACAAACCGGCTCGTTTTCTTAGAAACAAACCGGCTCGTTCTTAGAAACAAACCGGCTCGTTTTCTTAAAAACAAGCCGGCTCGTTCTTAGAAACAAACCGGCTCGTTCTTAGAAACAAACCGGCTCGTTCTTAGAAACAAACCGGCTCGTTTTCTCAGAAACAAATCGGCTCGTTCTTAGAAACAAACCGCTCGATTTTTTTGAAACAAACCGGCTCGTTTTCTTAGAAACAAACCGGCTCGTTTTCTTAGAAACAAACCGGCTCGTTCTTAGAAACAAACCGGCTTGTTTTCCAAGAAACAAACCGGCTCGTTTTCCAAGAAACAAACCGGCTCGTTTTCTTAAAAACAAATCGGCTCCTTTTCTTAGAAACAAACCGGCTCGTTCTTAGAAACAAACCGGCTCAATTTTTTAGAAACGATTCGGCTCGTTCTTAGAAACAAACCGGCTCGTTCTTAGAAACAAACCGCTCGATTTTTAGAAACAAACCGGCTCGTTTTCTTAGAAACAAACCGGCTCGATTTTTAGAAACAACCCGGCTCGTTCTTAGAAACAAACTGGCTCGTTTTCTTAGAAACAAACCGGCTCGTTCTTAGAAACAAACCGGCTCGTTTTTTAGAAACAAACCGGCTCGTTTTTAGAAACAAACCGGCTCGTTCTTAGAAACAAACCGGCTCGTTTTCCTTAAAAAACAAATTGACTCGTTTTCTAGAAACAAACCGGCTCGTTCTTAGAAACAAACCGGCTTGTTTTCTTAGAAACAAACCGCGCTCGTTTCTTAGAAACAAACCGGCTCGTTTTCTTAGAAACAAACCGGCTCGTTTTCTTAAAAACAAATCGGCTCGTTTTCTTAGAAACAAACCGGCTCGTTCTTAGAAACAAACCGGCTCGTTCTTAGAAACAAACCGGCTCGTTCTTAGAACAAACCGGCTCGTTCTTAGAAACAAACCGGCTCGTTTCTTAGAAACAAACCGGCTCGTTTTCTTAAAACAAATCGGCTCGTTTTCTTAGAAACAAACCGGTTCGTTCTTAGAAACAAACCGGCTCGTTTTTTAGAAACAAACCGGCTCGTTCTTAGAAACAACCGCTCGATTTAACAAACCGGCTCGTTGTTCTAGACAAACCGCTCGTTCCTTAGAAACAAACCGGCTCGTTTTCTTAGAAACAAACCGGCTCGTTTTCTTAGAAACAAACCGGCTCGTTTTCTTAGAAACAAACCGGCTCGTTTTCTTAGAACAAACCGGCTCGTTTTCTTAGAAACAAACCGGCTCGTTTTCTTAGAAACAAACCGGCTCGTTTCTTAGAAACAAACCGGCTCGTTTTCTTAGAAACAAACCGGCTCGTTTTCTTAGAAACAAACCGGCTCGTTTTTCTTAGAAACAAACCGGCTCGTTCTTAGAAACAAACCGGCTCGTTCTTAGAAACAAACCGGCCGTTTTCTTAGAAACAAACCGGCTCGTTTTCTTAGAAACAAACCGGCTCGTTTCTTAGAAACAACCGCTCGTTTTCTTAGAAACAAACCGGCTCGTTTTCTTAGAAACAAACCGGCTCGTTTTCTTAGAAACAAACCGGCTCGTTTTCTTAGAAACAACCGGCTCGTTTTCTTAGAAACAACCGGCTCGTTTCTTAGAAACAAACCGGCTCGTTTTCTTAGAAACAAACCGCTCGTTTTCTTAGAAACAACCGGCTCGTTTCTTAGAAACAAACTCGCTCGTTCTTAGAAACAAACCGCTCGTTCTTAGAAACAAACGCTCGTTTTTAGAACAAACCGGCTCGTTCTTTAGAAACAACCGGCTCGTTCTTAGAAACAAACCGGCTCGTTTCTTAGAAACAAACCGCTCGTTTTCTTAGAACAAACCGGCTCGTTTTCTTAGAAACAAACGGCTCGTTTTCTAGAACAAACCCGGCTCGTTTCTTAGAACAACCGGCTTGTTTCTTAGAAACAAACCGGCTCGTTTTCTTAAAACAATCGGCTCGTTTTCTTAGAACAAACCGCTCAGTTTTTATAAACAACCGGCTCGTTTCTTAGAAACAAACCGGCTCGTTTTCTTAGAAACAAACCGGCTCGTTTTCTTAGAAACAAACCGGCTCGTTTCTTAGAAACAAACCGGCTCGTTTTTTAGAAACAAACCGGCTCGTTTCTTAGAAACAAACCGGCTCGTTCTTAGAAACAAACCGGCTCGTTTTTAGAAACAAACCGGCTCGTTTCTAGAAACAAACCGGCTCGTTTTCTTAGAAACAAACCGCTCAGTTCTTGAAAAACAAACCGGCTCGTTTTCTTAGAAACAAACCGGCTCGTTTTCTTAGAAAACAAATCGCTCGTTTTTCTTAGAAACAACTCGGCCTCGTTCTTAGAAACAAACCGCTGATTTTTAGAAACAAACCCGGCTCGTTCTTAGAAACAGACGCGGCTCGGTTTCTGAGAAACAAACCCGCCTCGTTTTTTTAGAAACAAACCGGTCCTCGTTTTTCTTAGAACAACCGGCTCTTTTTCTTAGAACAAACCGCTCGTTTTCTTAGAAACAAACAGGCTCGTTTTCTTAGAACACACCGCGTATTTTTTGAACAAACCGGCTCGTTTTCTTAGAAACAAACTCGGCTCGTTTTTCTTAGAAACAACGCGTGCTCGTTCTTAAAACAAACCGGCTCGTTTTTCTTAAAAACAAATCGGCTTCGTTTCTTAGAAACAAACCGGCTCGTTCTTAGAAAACAAACCGCTCGTTTTTTAAAAACAAACCGGCTCGTTTCTTAGAACAAACCGGCTCATTTTTAGAACAACCGGCTCGTTTTCTTAGAAACAAACCGGCTCAATGTTTTCTTAGAAACAAACCGGCTTCGCTTCTTAGAAACAAACCGGCTCGTTTCTTAGAAAACAAATCGGCTCGTTTTCTTAGAAACAAACCGGCTCGTTTCTTAGAAAACAAACCGGCTCGATTCTTAGAAAACAAACGGCTCGTTTTCTTAGAAAACAAATCGCTCGTTCTTAGAAAACAAACCGGCCTCGTTCTTAGAAACAAACCGGCTCGTTCTTAGAAACTAAACCGGCTCGTTTTCTTAGAACAATAACCGGCTCGTTTTCTTAGAACAAACCGCTCGTATTTCTTAGAACAAACCGGGCTCGTTTTTCTTAGAAACAAACCGTCTTCGTTTTCTTAGAAACAAACGGCTTCGTTCTTAGAAAACAACCGGCTCGTTTTCTTAAAAACAAATCGGCTCGTTTTCTTGAACAAACCGGCTCGTTCTTAGAAACAAACCGTAGTTCTTAAAACTAACCGGCTCGTTTTCTTAGAAACTAAACCGGCTCGTTTTCTTAGAAACAAATCGGCTCGTTTTCTTATAAACAAACCGCTCGTTCTTAAAACAAAACCGTCTCGATTTTTAAAAACAAACCGGCTCGTTCTTAGAAACAAACCGGCTCGTTTTTTAGAAACAAACCGGCTTTTTCTTAGAACAAACCGGCTCGTTTTCTTAGAAACAAACCGGCTCGTTTTCTTAGAAACAAACCGGCTCGTTTTTAGAAACAAACCGGCTCGTTTTCTTAGAAACAAACCGGCTCGTTTCTTAGAACACAACCGGCTCGTTTTCTTAGAAACAAACCGGCTCGTTTTCTTAGAAACACAACCGGCCGTTTTTAGAAACAAACCGGCTCGTTTCTTAGAAACAAACCGGCTCGTTTTCTTAGAAACAAACCGGCTCGTTTTCTTAGAAACAAACCGGCTCGTTTTCTTAGAAACAAACCGCTCGTTTTTGAAACAAACCGGCTCGTTTTCTTAGAAACAAACCGGCTCGTTTTTTAGAAACAAACCGGCTCGTTTTCAGAAACAAACCGGCTCGTTCTTAGAAACAAACCGGCTCGTTTCCAAGAAACAAACCGGCTCGTTTTCTTAGAAACAAACCGGCTCGTTCTTAGAAACAAACCGGCTCGTTTTCTTAGAAACAAACCGGCTCGTTTTCTTAGAAACAAACCGGCTCGTTTTCTTAGAAACAAACCGGCTCGTTTTCTTAGAAACAAACCGGCTCGTTTCTTAGAAACAAACCGGCTCGTCTTAGAAACAAACCGGCTCGTTTCTTAGAAACAAACCGGCTCGTTTTCTTAGAAACAAACCGGCTCGTTTCTTAGAAACAAACCGGCTCGTTTCAGAAACAAACCGGCTCGTTTTCTTAGAAACAACCGGCTCGTTCTTAGAAACAAACCGGCTCGTTTCTTAGAAACAAACCGGCTCGTTTTCTTAGAAACAAACCGCTCGTTTTCTTAGAAACAAACCGGCTCGTTTCTTAGAAACAAACCGGCTCGTTTTCTTAGAAACAAACCGGCTCGTTCTTAGAAACAAACCGGCTCGTTTTCTTAGAAACAAACCGGCTCGTTTTCTTAGAAACCCCGGCTCGTTTTCTTAGAAACAAACCGGCTCGTTTTCTAGAAACAAACCGGCTCGTTTTCTTAGAAACAAACCGGCTCGTTTCTTAGAAACAACCGGCTCGTTCTTAGAAACAAACCGGCTCGTTTTGTTAGAAACAAACCGGCTCGTTCTAGAAACAAACCGGCTCGTTTTCTTAAAACAAACCGGCTCGTTTTCTTAGAAACAAACCGGCTCGTTTTCTCAGAACAACCGGCTCGCTTTTTAGAAACAAACTGGCTCGTTTCTTAGAAACAAACCGGCTCGTTTTCTTAGAAACAAACCGGCTCGTTTCTTAGAAACAAACCGGCTCGTTTTCTTAGAAACAAACCGGCTCGTTTCTTAGAAACAAACCGGCTCGTTTTAGAAACAACCGGCTCGTTTTCTTAGAAACAAACCGGCTCGTTTTCTTAGAAACAAACCGGCTCGTTTTCTTAGAAACAAACCGGCTCGTTCTTAGAAACAAACCGGCTCGTTTTCTTAGAAACAAACCGGCTCGTTTTCTTAGAAACAAACCGGCTCGTTTTCTTAGAAACAAACCGGTCGTTTTCTTAGAAACAAACCGGCTCGTTTTCTTAGAAACAAACCGGCTCGTTTTCTTAGAAACAAACCGGCTCGTTTTCTTAGAAACAAACCGGCTCGTTTTCTTAGAAACAAACCGGCTCGTTTTCTTAGAAAAAACCGGCTCGTTTCTTAGAAACAAACCGGCTCGTTTCTTAGAAACAAACCGGCTCGTTTTCTAGAAACAAACCGGCTCGTTTTCTTAGAACAAACCGGCTCGTTTCTTAGAAACAAACCGGCTCGTTTTCTTAGAAACAAACCGGCTCGTTTCTTAGAAACAAACCGGCTCGTTTTCTTAGAAACAAACCGGCTCGTTCTTAGAAACAAACCGGCTCGTTTTTCTTAGAAACAAACCGGCTCGTTTTCTTAGAAACAACCGGCTCGTTTTCTTAGAAACAAACCGGCTCGTTTTCTTAGAAACAAACCGGCTCGTTTTCTTAGAAACAAACCGGCTCGTTTCTTAGAAACAAACCGGCTCGTTCTTAGAAACAAACGGCTCGTTTTTAGAAACAAACCGGCTCGTTCTTAGAAACAAACCGGCTCGTTTTCTTTAAAACAAACCGGCTCGTTTTCTTAGAAACAAACCGGCTCGTTTTCTTAGGAACAAACCGGCTCGTTTTTAGAAACAAACCGGCTCGTTTCTTAGAAACAAACCGGCTCGTTTTCTTAGAAACAAACCGGCTCGTTTTCTTAGAAACAACCGGCTCGTTTTCTCAGAAACAAACCGGCTCGTTTTCTCAGAAACAAACCGGCTCGTTTTCTTAAAAAACCGGCTCGTTTTCTTAGAAACAAACCGGCTCGTTCTTAGAAACAAACCGGCTCGTTTCTTAGAAACAAACCGGCTCGTTCTTAGAAACAAACCGGCTCGTTTCTTAGAAACAAACTGGCTCGTTTCTTAGAAACAAACCGGCTCGTTTTCTCAGAAACAAACCGGCTCGTTTTCTTAGAAATAACCGGCTCGTTTTCTTAGAAACAAACCGGCTCGTTTTCTTAGAAACAAACCGGCTCGTTTTCTTAGAAACAAACTGGCTCGTTTTTAGAAACAAACCGGCTCGTTCTCAGAAACAAACCGGCTCGTTTTCTTAGAAACAAACCGGCTCGTTTTCTTAGAAAAAACTGGCTCGTTTTTTAGAAACAAACCGGCTCGTTCTTAGAAAAAACCGGCTCGTTTTCTTAGAAACAAACCGGCTCGTTTTCTTAGAAACAAACTGGCTCGTTTTTTAGAAACAAACCGGCTCGTTCTTAGAAACAACCGCTCGTTTTCTTAGAAACAAACCGCTCGTTTCTTAAAACAAACCGGCTCGTTTCTTAGAAACAAACCGGCTCGCTTTTCTTAGAACAAACGGCTCGTTCTTAGAAACAAACCGGCTCGTTTTTCTTAGAAACAAACCGGCTCGTTTTCTTAGAAACAAACCGGCTCGTTTTTAGAAACAAACCGGCTCGTTTTGTTAGAAACAAAACCGGCTCGTTCTCAGAAACAAACCGGCTCGTTTTCTTAGAAACAAACCGGCTCGTTCTTAGAAACAAACCGGCTCGTTTTCTTAGAAACAAACCGCTCGTTCTTAAAAACAAACCGGCTCGTTTTTCTCAGAAACAAACCGGCTCGTTTTCTTAGAAACAAACCGACTCGTTTCTTAAAACAAACCGGCTCGTTTCCTTAGCAAACAAACCGGCTCGTTTTTTTAAACAACACTGCGTTTTCTTAGAAACAACCGGTTCATTTTCTTAGAAACAAACCGGCTCGTTTATAGAAACCGGCTCGTTCTTAGAAACCGGCTCGTTTTCTAGAACAAACCGGCTCGTTCATAGAAACCGGCTCGTTCTTAGAAAAACCGGCTCGTTCTTAGAAACAAACCGGCTCGTTCTTAGAAACCGGCTCGTTCTTAGAAACAAACCGGCTCGTTCTTAGAAACAAACCGGCTCGTTCTTAGAAACAACCGGCTCGTTCTTAGAAACAAACTGGCTCGTTTTTAGAAACAAATTGGCTGTTTCTTAGAACAACCGACAAACCGGCTCGTTTTCTTAGAAACAACCGGCTCGCTTTCTTAGAAACAAACCAGCTCGTTCTTAGAAACCGGCTCGTTTCTTAGAAACAAACCGGCTCGTTCATGAAACCGGCTCGTTCAGAAACAAACTGGCTCGTTCTTAGAAACCGGCTCGTTTTCTTAAAAACAAACCCAGCTCGTTCTTAGAAACCGGCTCGTTTTCTTAGAAACAAACCGGCTCGTTCTTAGAAACAAACCGGCTCGTTTTCTTAGAAACAAACCGGCTCGTTTTTTAGAAACCGGCTCGTTTTCTTAGAACAAACCAGTTCGTTCTTAAAAAACCGGCTCGTTTTCTTAAAAACAAACCAGCTCGTTCTTAGAAACTGGCTCGTTTCTTAGAAACCGGCTCGTTTTCTTAGAAACAAACCGGCTCGTTTTCTCAGAAACAAACCGGCTTGTTTTCTTAGAAACAAACCGGCTCGTTTTCTTAGAAACACAAACCGGCTCATTTTCTTAGAAACAACCGGCTTATTTCTTAGAAACAAACCGGCTCGTTTATAGAAACCGGCTCGTTTTCTTAGAAACCGGGCTCGTTCTCAGAAAAAACCGGCTCGTTCTTAAATCCGGCTCGTCTTAGAAACCGGCTCGTTCTTAGAAACAGCCGTTGTTCTCAGAAACAAACTTCCTCGTTTCTCAGAAACGAACCGGCTTGTTCTTAAAACAAACCGGCTCGTTTTCTTAGAAACACCGGCTCATTTTCTTAGAAACCAAACGCTCGTTCTTAGAAACCGGCTCGTTCTTAAAAACCGGCTCGTTCTTAAAAACCGGCTCGTTCTTAGAAACAACCGGGTCGTTCTTAGAAACAACCGGCTCGTTCTTAGAAACAAACCGCTCGTTCTCAGAAACAAACGGCCGTTCTTAGAAACAAACCGGCTCGTTTTCTTAGAAACAAACCGGCTCATTTCTTAGAAACAAACCGGCTCGTTCTTAGAAACCGGCTCGTTCTTAAAACCGGCTCGTTCTTAAAAACCGGCTCGTTCTTAGAAACAAACCGGGTCGTTCTTAGAAACAAACCGGGTCGTTTCTTAGAAACAAACCGGCTCGTTCTTAGAAACAAACAGGCTCGTTTCTTAGAAACAAACAGGCTCGTTTTCTTAGAAAACAAACCGGCTCGTTT